>APFE030325277.1:0-14606 GCA_000404065.3 Pinus taeda
AAAAAAAAATTTAATTAACAAAACTTTATACTCAATATTTATTGTTTATTGTTAATGACCCTAACTATTTTTGAAATCAACTTAGAAAATTATATAAATTCTTTAAAAAATAAAATAAACAAAAGAAGGCAATTACCACACGCAATTACCATAGACAAATTCTGCAGACCGCAAATATAACCTACAAACACAATGAAACTTCAAAATACCTCCACTGTTCATAAGCATAACCATAAAATGGAATACACTCATATTTTATAACAATAATAATATGATAATCACGATGGAATACCACCACACATACTCTATGGCTTGATGTGATCTCAAATGGAACTACAAATATCTTCTTCGTCCTTGTATGGGTTGATGTGATCTCAAATGGAACTACAAATATCTTCTTCGTCCTTGGCCGAAACACAAGATTACCAAAACAGCACTATGCCTTCAATACCTTCACTGCTCTTAAGACAACTTAGCCGTAGCACTCTGTAGCCATTCAGGTTTTGCTGTTATTTGTGTTTATATTTTAGAAGCAAATTTAATTGGCTTGGCTGGGGTGAGGAGTAATTGTAATTGAGTGTAAGGACACACGAATCTTGAGGACCAATTTTTTTGTAATTGAGTGTGTTCCTCCATTGTTGTAATTGAGTGTGAGGAGAGACGAATTTTGAGGACTAATTGTAATGGAACACGAAGAAAAGTATCAATGTACTAATTGAAGACTAATTGCAATTGAGTGTGAGGACAGACGAATAGTGAGGACTAATTGTAATGAAACGAAAAATATCAATAAATATTTTTCAATTCAAATGCTTAACAAGTGCTTAACATTTGAAATGTGCCAACAAAATTGTCCATAAACATAAACCCTATCCATAGTAGTAGAAGTACCAATGTACTAATTCAAGACTAATTGCAATTGAGTGTGAGGACAGACGAATAGTGAGGACTAATTGTAATGAAAACGAAAAATATAAATAAATATTTTTCAATTCAAATGCTTAACAAGTGCTTAACATTTGAAATGTGCCAACAAAATTGTCCATAAACATAAACCCTATCCATAGTAGTAGAATCGGATTCATAAACGTGTAAACAAAATTATCCATAAAATTATCCATAGTTACTGGATCAGACAATGAAATGTGAAAAAAATAATGGAACACGAAAAGTATCAATAAGTGCTTCCCCGAGTTGCAGCAAAATAATTATAAACAAAATTATCCTCATGTGCAGGAAAAAATATTAAACCATATCCATAGGTGCAGGAAAAAATAAACCCTATCCATACCATAAAACAAGGTTCGAAAAAAAAGGCATGGCTTCACATCTTAAAACAAAATTAATTATCCATCTATGATATCAACAGTTGCGGAAAAAAAATTATAAATAAGACTTTAAAACAAGGATCGAAGGAGAAGAGGCGCGGCTATAGAATGTTAAGATAATTTGAATGGACATAAATGACTTCCTTACCTCTAGTGTGATTAGAACTAAAATTATGAAGTTTTAGGTGCGTTGAGCATGGACTGGAGCATGGATCGAACACATGACCTTCAGATATTCAGTACGCTCAACTTTTCCTTGACGCTCTCCCAACAAGATATGGAGGCAACAACATTGTCGTTACCACTCATTTTCTATAATCTTCGAAGATCCTCTACCAACTGTTCATCGCTGATCGAAATTGGGCATGACCATCGTTTCCCTCCTTAAGAAATATTCACATATTGCCAAGGAGAGATTGTGATTGCGAAATCACCATTGAAGAACGAGGGAAACCATCGTTAGGTTGTTGAGCGTGGATAGAACACGTGACCTTCAGATATTCAGTCTGACACTCAGCTTTCAGACTGAGTCTCAATCCTGTTTTACGATCGAAAGAATTTTATGCACTTAAATTAGAGTGATATGGGTTTCTCCTTAACAACCCTAGTTAAATAGAAATGAAAATAATGTCATAAGTTTGATATCAACCTAGATCAAGAGGATAATGACTTGTCCTCTTAATGATGCAAGATAAACCAAACTCATGAGAACATATTCTCCCACCCTCAAGCACCTATTCAGATGTAAGGTTATCAACACTTTTCTAAAATTATTTGATAAACTAGGGGAAAACATGTCCTGTGAGATATTTGATACTTATTAAAGAGGATAACAACATCTCTTCACCATAAAAACAAGATATAATAAATTGAATAAAAGAAATTATGTAGAGTTAAATTAAATTTGACCATCTTTCCATATTGGTGAATCTATTACAAAAATTCTAATTGCTATGATATCTGAAGGTGAAAACAAATTACTTATAATAAACCGTAAATTGTATTATGCCAAGGAATAAGTATCAGATACATAAGTTGAAACATTGCACTTAAATATCATACATTTAAACTATTATGTCCATTCATGTTTGATATATATATATATAAAACTTTATGTAAAAGAAATAAAGTATATTTTAATTAAAATTTAGTTATCTCTTTATTTCTATTTAAATTGTGATGAACATGTGTATTTTCTCATGAACTATTTGGTCTATTCTAAATTACTCAAAATCCTGCAAGCCTACTACAAATCTTCACTAGGAAAATTCAAACATCAAAACAAGATAATTCTTAGAGATTTCACCTCAGTAGTCATTCTCCATTTACTTAGTTGTAATTAAACTATAAGGGAGGTTAGCCATATACAAATTGACTTAAGGATATTCAAAAAGAATAATTCAAGGTGATGAAGAAGTCTTTAACCTACAAAGGAGGTTTACCCATATATAAATCACCTTAAGGATATTCAACAAGAACAATTCAAGGTGATGAATTGACAGTGATAGGGTACTTTAGATCCAGTAGGGATAGGATATTAATTACCAAAGTTAAAGGACTCAATCATTAGGCCAATTAAGTAAACTATAAAGGTTTAATAAGTTAGTTTTTGGTATATTTTCTATAATGTTGCATGCAATACCATATAACAATTTGAATAAATAACATTATAATGATAAATAAGGAAATATTAGGACTCTCAACTAGATATGCAAAAGAATAAGATTTTCAATTAAGTTTTTATGGCTGAAACACAGAAAACAAAATTGTTGGCATTGGCCCTACAATTATGGTTATATAATGAAGTAAATGATAGGCTTTGATTTTTATTCACTATTTTTTGCAATCTCTAATAAAAACAAAATAACATATTAATAAAAGTTTCTTTTTAGAAACATTTCAAAGAACTCTAATCCTAATTATCCATAATTTTGGAGAGAAGAGAGAGAAACTAGTTATAGAAGACAAATTGATGACCACCATCTATAAAAGTTCCTTGATATAAATGATCAATGGATATTTTCATTCCAAAGAAAAGGAGTCATCCCACCTTACTCAACTAGCAATTATGTCATTTGATATAAAACACTGGAGATAGCTACCCACCACCATTTTTTTAGAAAATGA
Organism: Pinus taeda; assembly: GCA_000404065.3. Lineage (NCBI taxonomy): Eukaryota > Viridiplantae > Streptophyta > Pinopsida > Pinales > Pinaceae > Pinus > Pinus taeda. The sequence continues at coordinate 3,456 of APFE030325277.1, forward strand.
CATGATAAAGTAATGTTTAAATCTTGTGACTACAATACTGAGTTCATTCTTTCAAAAAATGCCCGCTACACTTCAATTGTTTTAGAAAAATAAACACTTTATTGGTAACCAGTTAATTTATTATGCTAACTTCACTTTTGAAGGGAAAAAATTTGAACATAACGTTTCTTGATAGAAAGTATAAAGACATAAAACATCAAAAAAAAATTGTATGATAGGTTAAAAATCCAAATTCCAATCATGTTCGTCATATAGATTAGGCTAAGTTTTTAAGTTTTTTGAAAGTTGTGGAATCTCCGTAGTCTGGTTTTTCAGGATCAAAATTCCATATATTTTAAATCTCGGTTTCTTGGGATTTCACCCCATTTTAAAAATGATTTAAATGTTAAAAAATAGCCAAGGATTATGATAAAAAGAGCTTTTTTATTTTGTTTAAATGAGTGAAATCTTTGTACTTGCATGACTAAAATTTCAATAAGTGGAATCTTCCTACTTTGGGTTTTTCTGTATCAAAATTCTTTGTATTTTAAAATTTGGTTTTTGAGATTTTAATTTATGTTTAAAAAATAGGCTATGATTATAACGAAAATTGTTTTTTAATTGGGTTAAATAAGTGAAATATTTTTACTTTGACGAAAATTCTAGTAAGTGGAATCTTCTTACTTGATATTTTTCGGTATCAAAATTCTTTATATTTTAAAATTTTATTTTGACAGTTTAATTTATTTTAAAATTGATTTAGATATTAAAAATTATTTGGTCGATAAATTTGTAAATAATTAGAGAATTTAATAATTCAAAGAATCTTAAATCATTATCGATTAATATCATTTCCCAATTCCTTCTAATTCCCTTAAAAAACCCCCACTCCATCCCTCCATTACTATCACAAATAAAGTAATAAAGTAACGTGTAAATACAAAAAGTGTTCTTGAAAATGATGAGACAATGCTGAGATTATGATCGTTTAAAAAACACCCACTCCATCCATCCAATGCCATCACACAGTTATGCATTAATGTTGCAAGTATTCCAATAAAGCAACCTGTAAATATCATAAGTGTTCTAAAATATGATGAGAAGATTCCCAAAAATTACTGGACAAGGTTGCATCGAGCTCTGAAACAGTTGTTGAAAAGGAGACTTACATCTCTTGAAAACTTTTGGCTGATTGGGGATTTCTCTTTGAAACGGTTGTTGAATGTATCCGTGGTAAGAAACCATATATATCGATTGAGGCATATATGATTAGAGAAAAGTAGGTTGATGTATATCTTTTATTGCTCATGTATATCTTTTACCATAGGATGTATGCACTCCATTAAATGCTTTAACATTTCTCTTTTTTCCATGACTTTGGGTTTGATATGGAATGTTTGTAACCAATGAAAGTCAGTTGATGAACTGAGGTTAATTATTTATCCCATATAGCCTTGGCCACTTTTGCACTTCACAGTTTTTATTCCTTTTTAGGTTTGTTTTAACATCCCATCTCATAGTTTATTCAATTTCACACGGGGCTACTAATCTATGGTTTACCATTTTTGTGGGATTTTTGAACCTGGAATTTCTTAACTACTACATATTCATTATTCTTTTAGCAATTGAACTACCTTGTCCATCACCAATTAAACTACCCTACTACAAAGGATCATTTATTTTCAACAAAGAAGTTCAATTAAATTTAAATAAAGAAAGTTTTAATAATTTTTCTTTAACAAATTAATATGAACTTAGTTAAAAACATTTTATTAATATTATTTAAAAATGAAATTTAATTAGTTTCAAAAATTTATATATTTCAATATTAATTATTTTTTACTAAATTAAATATATATTATAATAAAAAAACATCATAACATTATAATGCCTTATAGTTATTTCCCATTCATAAAAAAAAATGTTTTATCTTGATAAAAATATTTTCTGTGGCAGAAGGATTTCCATGGATGATTTTATCTCATAATTTATACATTCGTCATCTTAGATATAAAAATTTATTTTAGATTAATAAAAACATTTGTAATAGCAAAAAGATTTCCATTTAGGCTGATTTACTCATTGAGCCTAGATGCTCATTCTATAGCCCGGTATGTGTAACCATGTTCGTCTATCATGAAATTGAAATTTTGATCATATTCAAGAAAATAAAAATCTAAAAATAAATAAATCACTATACAAAACATTTAAATAATGTCTACTCCTAATTTTCTTTTATGAAATCAAAAGAAATAAATAAATATACAAAACATTTAAACAATATCTATTCATAAAAAAAATTACAAATGAAAAAATAGATAAAATAGATCCCTATAAAATCATGTTAAATCTATATTTAAAATAATATTATTTTTTCAAATTGTGTCTCTTTACAATCGAGGATCGTTCGTATAAATTTGGAACCTTTTAAAATTTTTGAACCTTTTAAAATTTTCGTTATTGTTCAATGTTTGAGTGGTGTGTTAGAGTAAAAGCTAAAAGTGGGAGGGCACGTGAGATTCCAATTCTCGTTCTTGAATTCGTTATTGTTCAATGTTTGAGTGGTGTGTTAGAGTAAAAGCTAAAAGTGGGAGGGCACGTGAGATTCCAATTCTCGTTCTTGAATCCCTGTTGGAAGTGGGAGCGCACGTGAGATTCTAATTCTCGTTCTTGAATTTCTGTTGAATGTGTCAGTGGTGTGTCAGCGTAAAAGCTGGGAGTGGGAGGACAGGTGAGATTCCAATTCTCGTTCTTGAATTCATGTTCCATGTGTTATGGTGTGTCAGCGTAAAAGCTGGGAGTGGGAGCACAGGTGAGATTCCATTCCTATTTCTAATAGGAGAGCTAGCATATTATGATAGCAGATGCATGATATGAAAGGACGCGTTCGGGAAAGATGGAGTTAATGGCTTTTCCTTGTGCCTCTCAGCCTCTGCAGGTGCTCGTAATGCTCAAATTTCCAGTGCTCGTACCGAGGTTGCAGCGCCGATGAAAGCGAGGAGAGGACGGAGGACTTAAACTCTGGTTGATGCCGCGGATATCATTTCGTACTGACTGACGACACTGTTGCTGGATCTATGGGCCATGACAACATTGTTGGCCTTGAAATTATTTAGTGCATTGTACCAGCCAGAGGTACCCTATCAGCCAGAGGTACCCTCTATCGAGCTGTGGTGCCGGTGAAAGTTAGAAGTGATTCTTGAATTGGGTTTCAGTTTCTAATTCTATTTCTGAATTCCAAGTGAAATATGATTGAAATTGTAATTCAAAAACAAATACAATATGTGATAGTCTGTTCGACAGATTGTATATTTTTTACTGTAGGGATGGGTAGAATAAATGGGCGATCAACATTAATATAGTTGTTTACCAGACGATTGTTCTCCACTTTTCTATATTTTCACTAACTTAATCATTTCTCTGACCATTCTCCTTTTTATTTTTTTCTTAGATCTAAGCGTCCCAAACGATTTCATATACCAAACCATTTCTAATATATGAAATGGGTGTGGACTACATGACACCAAAAAGGTACTTAAATAGCCTTTTGGCCTGTGCCACGTTGCAATTTTCTTTGCAGAAGCAAGCGTCTACATGACCTGCGTCATTTCTGGCTAACGGTTGTCGGCAAGGGAAATCCTCTTAATTGTTGTCACGATTATAACTCTGGTTTTTGGTTTCTAACTTCAATCTAAAATGAAAATACAAGAACATACTTTTATGATTCTCTGGCAGATGGAAAGCTTCGAAAGAAGGGAGGGAGAGGAGTTGATCTTTCTACTTGTGTCGATTGGCATTCTGTACAGGTAACTATTTATATAAAACCGGTTTTGTCTTTTTTTTCGTTGTAATCGCCCCAAGCACGACTGGCCTAATAGATATATATTCTATCCTTGCCTATTTTTGTCTGTTTGTCTTTTAATTGCCCCACGATCTACTAGCTATAAAAAAAAGATCAGTATCCTTAACCATTTTAGTTACCCAAATAATATTTGCGTTCTAGGTTTAGTCGTTAACGATTTTTACTGGTTTTTTTACTTCAAAGGCATATATTGCAATTTCTCTGATGGGACCTACAGTTTATTCATGTTAACTTTAAAGTGGTCATTGCTTTTCCGTGATTGTAAAATGAAAAATCCTCTCATCATTGTTCACTTCAGTTGCACTTTTGTGTGAAGACCTCCCTTCAGAAGTATAACTCCATTGGCTTAATTTTCTCTTTAAGATTTCCATTTTCGCCGCATACTAATTTTTAGTTCACGGACCCTCTGTGTCTCTTGGTGGAGCCAAACTTCTTGTTACGTCTTTTCATGCTTAGATCCATACTTTTTTTGAAAATGCACAATGAACTAACAGATGGTCCATAGATTTTCCATTAGTTTTCATAGATTTTCCGTAGATGGATTTTCTTTCTTACTGCATGTTTTCTTATCGTTTCTTTTTTATCTGCTTGGGTGTAATTTTTTACTATTCTTTTCTACTTTTATTCTTTTGGGTGAATGTAAGTAATAAAGTCCCATGAAAGAGGATACATCCTTTTTCTTTCCATTTTTAATCGGTCAATTATGCATCCAATTATGTACTTTTACAACTTCTAATGTACTTTTATTTTAGTTTCACCACTAGTATTGGAAGTAAGTGGAGTTTCAATAACATTGTAAGAGGAAAGTAAATGTTCTTTCAATCTAATTGTAAGGTAGTTTTGTTTTATTTTGATGAGTTAAATTGCATTGTAGTTTTGTTTTATTCACGTAGGTTTCCTATTTATTTAGTTTAGTTTGGGGTGAGTATTGTCTGGAGTATCTTTGGCAATTATCGCAATTATTAAAATGAGTTTTGTAACTTATCATTCTAAAAATCATTTTTTAATAGGTGCCCATTTTATTATTAAGTTAAATTTCTCCTACAATGTAGTTTAGATTAAATGGCTTTGTCCAATAATATATGTAAGTTATGTTTTTACATTTTATAAATGCATTTTTGATTACATCTTCTAATTTTTTATCTTAGATTTTGTTTTTACATAATTATTATGGTTAGCTTTTATATATTTTCATTATTAAATTAGATATTAATAGATGTAATATATGTTAAATAATTTTTTTTTGTATTTATTTTTTTATTAATACTATATACTTTCATTTATTTCAAAATAATTTTTTTATTAAGGTTATTTAGTTCAGTTTATTTTTTAAATGATTTTAAAATTTATATAATTAATATGTTATTAAGTTCTACAATATGGTATATTTTTAACTAAGATAATATAATGAAAAATTGTTTGAATTGATATAATATGAAGGGATATTGTGTTTCTATTAAAATCTATATTATAAAATCAAATAGTGATGTAAATATTTTTATACATTAATATTGAATATGTGTTTTATTAATGTCTCAACTACATCATGTATGTATAAATTCCTAGAGTATACTACAATAGGCTACAGTAGAGTAGGGTAGAATAGACTAGGCTAGCCTAAAGTAAGCTAGAGTAACTAGAGTAGAGTAGGCTATGCTAAGCTAACTTAGAGTAGGGTAGTCTAGGATAGGGTACAATAGGCTATGGTAGGCTAGCATAGGGTAGGATAAAATAGGCTCTGCTAGGCTAAAGTAGCCTAGGCTAGGCTAGAGTAGGCTAAGTAAGACAAGGATAGAGTAGGCTAAGCAAGACTACACTAGAGTTGGCTAGGCGAAGCTAAGAAAGAATAGGCTAGGCTAGGATAGGATTGAGTACACTAAGGTAGGCTAGGCTAGAGTAGGATAGAGTAGACTAGGTTAGGCTAGGCTAGGCTAGGTGAGGCTAGAGTAGGCTGGCCTAGAGTAATGTAAGGTAGGATGGAGTAGGCTAGGCTAAGCTAGGTTAATCTAGGCTAGAGTAGGCTAGGCTAGAGTAGGCTAGGCTAGCCTATGCTAAGCTAGAGTAGGCTGGGTGAGGTTAAGATAGAGTAGACTAAGGTGGACCAGGAAAGGTTAGGCTAAAATATGTTAGACTAGGCTACAGTTGGATAGTTGGTTAGAGTGGGCTACAGTAGGCTAGGCTAGATTAGGTTAGGCTATAATAGTCTAGGCTAGAGTAAGGGGGGATAGAGTAGTATAAGGTAAGCTAAGGTAGGATAGGGTAGGAAAGGCTAGAGTAGGTTAGAAAAGGTTAGGATAGGATAGGAAAGACTAGGCTAGGGTAGAGTAGGATAAGCTAGGGTAGAGTAGGATAGAGTAAGGTAGAGTAGAGTAGGCTAACTTAGAGTAGGCTAGAGTAGGCTAACGTAGAGTAGGCTAGGCTATGGTATGTTGCAATATACTAGGCTATGCTAAGGTAGGTTATGCTAGAATAGTATAGGTTAGAGTAAGCTAGGATAGAGTAGGCTAACCAAGGCTATAATGGGATAGAGTAGGAAAGGCTAGGCTAGGAGAAGCTAGAGTAGGTTAGAAAATGTTAGGATAGGATATTCTAGACTAGGCTAAGGTAGAGTAGGATAAAGTAGGCTGGAGTAGAGTAGGCTAGGCTAGAGAAAGCTAGAGTAGGTTAGGCTATGCTAGGTTAGTATATACCAGGCTAGGATAAGATAAGCTAGGCTAGAGTAGGCTAAGTTAGGTTAGGCTAGAGTAGGCTTGGCTAGGCTAGGATAGAGTAGGGTAGCCTAGGGTAACCTATAGTAGGCTAGGCTAGGATATGCTAGAGTAGGTAGCCTAGAGTAGCCTAGGCTAGGATATGCTAGAGTAGGTAGCCTAGAGTAGCCTAGGCTAGGATATGCTAGAGTAGGTAGCCTAGGCTAGGCAAGAGTAGGTAGCCTAGGCTAGGCAAGAGTAGGCTAGGCTAGGTAAGAGTAGGCTAAGATAGGCTAGGCTAGAGTAGGCTAGGCTAGGCTAGGTTAGGCTAGGCTAGAATAGTCTAGGCTATGTAAGGCTACGCTGGGCTATGCCATCATGGGCTAAGCTAGGCTAGGATAGAGTATGTTAGGCTAGATTAGCATAGGACTCAATAGGCTAGACTAGTAGAGGCTAAGGAAGAGTAGGCTAGGCTATACTAGGCATATCTAGGCTATGACAATGTAGGCTTAGCTATGCTAGGAAAGGGTAGGCTAATGTAGGCTAGGCTAGGCAAGAGTAGGATATAGTTGGCTATGATAGTTTAGGCTAGGCTAAAGTAGGATAGAGTAGCGTAGGTTAGGCTAGGATAGTTAGGTTAGAATATGATAGGCTACACTAATGTAGATTACAGTAGGATAGGAGAGGCTAGGTTAGGCTATGCTAGAGTAGGCTAGGCTCCAATAGGGTAGGGTAGGCTAGCTTATGCTAAAGTAGGTTGGCCTGCGTTAGAGAAGGCTACAAAAGGAAAAATTATTCTTGAGTAGGGTAGGCTAGGATAGGATAACGTAGGCTAGGCTAACATAGGCTAGGCTACCCTAGGCTATGCTAAAGTCAGCTAGCCTAAGCTAGGCTAGTCTAGGCTAGGTTTGGATAAAGTATGCTAGTCTAGCATAGAATGGGAAGGCTAGATTACACCTGGCTAGGTTAGTTTAGGCTAGTAGGCTAGAGTAGGATAAGCTAGGCTAGGATAGGTCAGGTTAGGTTAGAACATGCTAGGCTGGATTGGGTTAAGCTAGGCTAGAGTAGGTTGGAATTGGGTAGGCTAGTTTAGGGAAGAGTATGATACAGTAGGTTAGGCTAGGCTAGGCTATGCTAGGATAGACTAGGATACGCTTGGTAATGCCAGGATATAGTAGGCTAGGCCAAGATAGGCTAGGCTAGTCTAGGCTGAGCTAGGCTAGAATAAGTTAGGTTAGGCTAGGCTAGGATATTCTAGAGTAGGTTATGTTATGCTAGAGTAGGTTAGGTTAGGATAGGCTAGGATAGGGTAGAGTAGGTTAAGCCACGCTAGTCTCGGTGAGAGTAGGCTAGACTATGCTAAGTTAGGATATGTTAGGCTTGGTGGAGATGGGCTAAGTTGCATTGGGTTGGGCTAGGGAAAGGTATGGAAGGCTAAGCTAAAATAGGATCATGTTGTTTAGGCTAGTCTACGATAGAATAGGATAATGTGGGTTAGACTAGGCTAGGCTAAAGTAGGCTACTATAGGATAGGATAGGCTAGGACAAGTAAGAACATATTCAGTAGGGTAAGTTAGAGTAGAGTAGGATAGACTAGGTTTTACTAAGGTATGCTGGGATATAGTAGGCTAGCCGAGGCTAGGCTAGGCTAGAGTACTGTAGGTTAGAGTAAAGTAGGCTCCTTTAGGTTATCGTAGTGTAGGATAGGCTAGAGTGGGTTAGCCTAGGCTAGAGTAGACTATAGTATGCTAGGATATGCTAGAGTAGGATAGGATAGGCTAGGCTAGTCTAGATTACATCAAGATAGAGTAGGATAGGTTAGGCCCTAGTAGACTAGGAAAAGCTAGGCTAGCCTAGGCTAGAATAGGTTAGGCTAGACTAGGCTAGGCTAGACTAAGCTAGGCTACAGTAGGCTAGACTAGGCTAGGCTATAGTAGGCTAGGCTAGAGTAATCTAAACTAGTGTAGCCTATCCTAGGCAGGGCTATGCCATGTTGGAGTGGGATATCTTATGTTAAAGCAGGCTAGGTTACGCTAGGAAAGGCTACACTAGGTTAGGCTATAGAAATCCAGGCTAGAGTAGGTTAGGATAGACAAATATATGGTAAAAAGGGTATAGGCTAGAGTAGACTATCCTAGGCTATGCAAGGCTAGGCTAGGGAGGCTAGAGTAAAGTAGGTTAGGCTATGCCAAAGTAACTAGCTAGGCTAGACTAGACTAAGCTAGTGTAGGCTAGCTACGCTAGACTAGACTAAACTAGTGTAGGCTAGCTAGGCAAGAGTAGGCAAAGTTAGGTTAGCCTAGGCTAGACTAGGGTAGGGTAAGTTAGGCTAAGCTAGACTAGGCTAGTGTAGGCTAGACTAGGATAGATTAAACTAGGGTAGGGTACGTTAGGCTACACAAATATATGCTAACAATGGTCTATGTTAGAGTAGGCTAAGCTAGGCTAGGCTAGCCAAGGTTATCTTAGGAAATGCTAGGCAAGGCTAGGCTACATAGGCTAGAGTAAAGTAGGTTAGGCTATGCTAATGTAATCTAGCTAGGTTAGACTAGACTAAGCTAGTGTAGGCTAGCCACACAAGAGCAGGATAGGTTATGCTAGACTAGGCTAGTGTAGGCTACCCTAGGCTAGAATAGAGTAGTGTACTCTAGGCTACGCTAGACTAGGCTAGCTTAAGCTAGGCTAGGCTAGACTAGGCTACTGTAGGCTAGGGTAGGATAGAGTAGGCTAGGCTAGGCTAGGATAAATTAGGCTATGCTAGGGCTAGTGTATTGTAGGGTAGGCTAAGGTAAGCTAGGATACAATAGGTTACAATAGGTTAGTCTAGAGTAAAGTAGGCCATGATAACCGAGGATATGTGAGGCTAGGATAGGTGATGATAGGATAGGTGAGGCTAGGATAGATTAGGGTAGGCCAAGCTAGTGCAATCTAGGCTTGTCTAGGCTAGGATAGGCTAGAGTGTGCTAAGTCATGTGAGAGAAGGCTAGGCCCAATTATGCTAGATTATGTTAGGCTACGGTTGAATAGGCTAGGCTAGAGTAAACTAAGATAGGATAGTGTAGGCTAGACTTGCCTAGGCTACACTAGAATAGTTTTAGTTAAGTGAAAGTAGACTAGGATAGGCTAGGCTAGGGTAAGATAAGTGTAACATAGGTCCATCTCATACAAAAAGAAATCATTTTTCTTTAAAATTACCAAAATTGAGCATGAATCTTGAATAGTAGTATTGTATATTTCTTTCTCTACCCTATTTCCATGTTGTATACTACTAGTATATGCTATTAATTTTCATTACATTACAAGGAATATGTTTTGAATTATTAAGATTGACAACTGATGAATTCAATATTTTTCTATGCATGGTTATTTTTTGAATGTATCACATTACTATCCATTAGCATTGTTTGTTGCAAAGAATATCAATTTCATTTAATATGATTATAATTTAGCTACATGATTTCCTTGTATAACACAACTTAATTTATGTTTTTGTTCCCTGTAATTGATTTCAAGCCTTACCATGCTATATTTGCCATATACCAAATTAAATATTCATTCTAGTTTTAAAAGTTCATCCTTTCATATTAATGGATTGGAAATAGGTTAGATTTGGTGCTATTGTTTAATACCATGATACCCACTCCACATCATATTCACATGATTTGAGGAAAATCATAATTCCCTTAATAACCTAGAGTGAAAGTTTGGATCAAATTGTGGGTTTTGTAAGGTTATTCAAAACACCTAACCTCAATTTACAACCTCGTTTCCCTCCTTTCGCTTGTTTCACATAGCCATGGCACCACTCTGCAACTCTGTAAGTTGTGTTGGCTTTAATTCTCTGCTACTTGCTGTAATTCCTTGTATGGGTTCTTTTATGTGCTCTATCTCAATTTCAATTCCATGTTTTGATACTAAATCTGTTAGTCTAACGTAACTCACTCATTATGCTAAAACTTCTTGTATGTAGTAAAAAAAAATCTATTGCTCTCATTCTACGCTAACACTTGTCATTGGATATAGAGAAGGAGTAAATTGTGTTGGAGTGTGTTCCTCATTTATGTGGAGACTAGGGGAATTTGCAAGGTAATTTTATTTCTCTTGAAGGGTTTTATATTATAATATTACATAATTCTTAGCGTTTAGTTTTTAGGGTTTTGGGTTTAAAATATTTAAAAATTCTTAGGGTTTAGTGATTAGGGGTTAGGTTTTATGGTTTATAACACTTTAGTAAATTCCTTTAATAAACACCTAAACTGTTCCTGTGGAAAAAGTTGTATAACCTGAGGATGAAAGATGGAGACTCAGTGTTTGAGCTAAAGGAGGAAGAATCAGACTCTACAACAAAGAAGGAATCAGAAGATGAAGCGCCATAAACTCCAGGTGTGAGAAGATCAATTCGAGAAAGAAGGCAGCTAGAGAGTTATAGTCCATCTGCTTTCTGTTCCAATTTTGCTTTATATATTACTAATGATGATCCCATAAATGTGAAGGAAGTAGTAGATTCAGAGGATGGAAAGCTCTGGAAAGAGGCCATGATTGATGAAATGACATCTTTGCACAAAAATGAGGCTTGGGATCTGGTGGAGTTGCCAGCTGGAAGAAAACCCATTAGCAGCCAAT
>APFE030325289.1:0-10325 GCA_000404065.3 Pinus taeda
CCAAACTTTCTCACCCGCTTGGAACTTGTGTGACACTCGATGTTGATCATCGTGTTGCTTGTACTTAGAATTAGCTCTCTCTAATATATCATGGACCTGTTGGCAGATGTGTTGAATGCACTCAATGAAGTTGTTAGCCCTTTTAGCTTTGGACTAAACGTGACTCAAATCTACCTAAGTGGTTGAAAATGGTATGGCCACATCAATGGGGGCATAATGGTTGAAATCCCAACCCTACCTGAAAGGGGTTGTGGCTTGTTGAGCTATGGAGAGCTCTATTGTACTTGCATTGGACATAGGGGAGACTTTCATCCCATGTGCGTGAACGCTTTGAGTTGCATATGTGCAGAATGTGTACGATCATCATGTTGACAACTTCTATTTGACCATCAGTTTGGGGATGGAAAGTTGTGGACTTAGTTATTTTTGTATCCAGCATTGACCATAGACTTGACCAAAATGCACTCAGGAATCTATTGTCCCGATCTAAGACAATGGACACCCATACTCGCTCAAAGAAGAGCTTAGAAATGGCCTATGTTGTGATACTCTTCTTCCAGGCTACCATGATAACCATCTTAGAGAATCTGTCGACAACCATGAAAATGTAATCATTGTCGTGCTTAGTAGAAGGAAGGCCTAACATGTAATCCATGGAGACATATTCCCAAGGCTCGCTAGGAGTAGGCATATGAGTATATAGAACTTGCTTCTTGATGGTTGGTTTGGTAATGGCGCAGGCGGTGAAGGATATAATGTATTTCCCAACATCCTAACAAAGTTTCAGCCAACAAATTTTTTTTTGCAATACTGCCATTGTTTTCTCTACTCCGAAATGTTCAGTGACTCAATTGTAGTGTGCCTCCCAAATCATCTCGGAACGCTCACTTGAAGGAACACAGATGTGTCCCAGGTGGCATAACAATGCATCCTGAAGGTGAAATTTTGGAACTTTCTTCCCTTCCAAGAGTGTCTGGTATATGTTGTCGAACTCTAGATTGCTCTTGTAAAGATGCGGCCACCTCTATGTCTCGTGCCCATAAGATTCGAGCATAATGATCAGTGCCATGACCGATGGTCGACTGAGGAAACCAACAACATTATTGGTGTTTCCCTTCTTATACTTGATGTTCAAATGGAACTATTGCAAACAAGTGGAATATTTCTGATGGTGATTGTTCTATGACTTCCCTTGTGTCTATATGAACTGTAGAGGTCGGTGGTCTGTGTGGATGATCGTTTCCTTCCCCATAATGTAATGCTTCCAATGACAACAGGCCTACACAATGGAATACATTTCTTTTTCATAAGTGGGGTACTTTCGAACTGTGTCTGAAAGTGTCTCACTGTGGTAAGCCACTATATACCCATGCTAAGTAAGAACTGCACCAATAGAATATTCAAAGGCATATCTCTTAATCTCAAATGGTTGTTGCAGGTCTACTAATGTGAGCACTAGTGTAGAAAAAAGACGATTCTTCAACTCGGAGAATGCTTGTTTTTGGGTTTCTGACCAAAAAATCTTTTCTTTCGCTCCACCCTTGGTGACTTGACTTAAAGGCCAAGTGATATGAGAGAACCCCAACACAAACCTACAGTACAAATTACCAAGACCCAAAAAGTTGTGGAGCTATGTTAGAGTGGTTGGGGCTAGCTAATCCCGAATGACTTGTATCTTGGATGGGTCCACATGTACACCCTTCTCATCAATGATGTACCTCAGATATTGAACCTGGGTTAGGCCAAAGGTGCATTTCTCTAAGTTAGCACATAGCTTGTGTTGGCGCAGGGTTTGAAGGACCTTTCGAATATGGTGGAGGTGCTCTTCCCAACTCTAGCTAAAGATCAAGATGTCATCTAAATAAACCACCACAAATGCATTGATTAAAGGCCACAAGATGTCATCCATCAGTCTCATGAAGGTTGCAAGGGTGTTCCTCAATCCGAACGGCATGACCAACCTTTCGAAAAAGGCCCTCCTTGAATTTGAAGGCATTCTTACACACATCGAAGGGTTTGATAGGAATTTGGTGATAACCTAACTTCAAGTCAATCTTGCTAAAATATTTTGCTCCATTGACCTAGTCCAGAAGGTCATCAATCCACGAGATTGGGTACCTATTCTAGACGGTGATCTTGTTCAACACTCGATAGTTAATACAAAGCCTCCAAGTCCCATCCTTCTTCTATACCAATATAATCAGGCTCCCACAAGGTGATGAGCTTGGCCTACTATGCCCTTTCTACAATAGTTCCTAAATCTGCCTCTTCATCTCATCGTTCTCCAGAAGAAAGTGTCAATAGATTGGTCCATTAGGAAGCAGTGCTCCTAAGGTCAGATCGATGGAGTGCTTGACCAAATAGTGCAGAGGTACCCTTGTGGGTGAGGTGAAAATATCCCTATACTCCTCCATGACCTTATCCACATGATGTTACTATGTAGAGGAGCCCTTCCTGGAAGCCATGGCCACAACCTTTTTCTTACCCTGGGGGCAAACCATAAGGAAGACAATTTTCCTGGTCTAGGAAATGATCTTACTACATTACTTTGTAGTGATGAAAGAGATGGCGGTAGGCGGGGCTATCTCCGTTATCTTGTACAAATTATTAGCCAAATTAATAACCATAGAGTGAGGTATAGACTCATATACAACATTAATGTAGTGTCTAAATTTTTTTGAGTGTACAATAGCTAAGAGTTCTTTCTCGGTTATCATGTAGTTCAATTCAGCTTGAGACAGATTTTTGGTAATGAAAGAAATGGCGTAGGGTAACTTATCATATATTTGTACCAAGGCTTCCCCAACATATTTTTTAGATGTAGTAGCATGGATATGGAAAGCAAGTTCCCAATTTGGGCCCCTAATTATGGGTGCAATGGTTAATTTCTCTTTCAAAATATCAAGGGCCTCTTGGTAGATATTTGTCCAACGAAATTCTGACTCCTTTGCCAGCAATCCAAACAATGGTGAAGCCACTTTACTAAAGTCCTTGATCAACCTCCTATAATATATAGCTAAGCCCAAGAAACTCCTAACATCCCTCTACTTTTGAGGAGTATGGACCTTTTTGATGATGGCAATCTTGTTTGGGTCCACTTGTATTCCCTCCTGAGATATTGAATGGCCAAGGACAATCCCTACATTCATTAAGAATTCACATTTCTCAGGACTAAGTGAGAGGCTCATTTCAATGCATTTCCTCAAGACTTTTCCCAAGTTAGAGAGAGCCTCCAGGAAGTCACACCCATAGGGAGTGAATTATCCATGTAGATCTCCACAGAGTCATGGAAAGCTCAGCAAATATTCTCATCACTTCCCTCTTAAAAGTGGTAGTGTAAATGTAGTTTTTTCTTGATCCTCAAGGTTGATTTGGATCTGATTACAACCACTGAATCCATCCAAGAAAGAGAAGAACTTCTTCCCTGCAATGGTATCTAAATCTTGATAAATGAAAGGCAAAGGGAAATGGTCCTTATTGGTGTCTTTGTTCAATTCTTTGTAATCCACACATATCCTCCACTTCCCATTCCTTTCTAGGACCAAAACTAAAGGGGACACCCACTCACTATCTAAGATGGGGTATATGAACCCTACATCGAGCAAATTTTGCAATTATTCCTTTACAATGTCCTTCAGGGTTGGGTTCATTCTCCTCTAAGGTTGGTGCACAGGCTTTCATCCCTCCTTGATGTAGATGTGATGAATATAAACAAACGGATGCACCCCCTTAATTTATTTATAGTTCCAAGCAAAGGCATCTAAGTGTTCTCTCAACATCTTACACAACTTCTCTTCTTGGTTGGTTGAGAGAGAGGGGTTTATCTTCAAGGTTCTATATGGACCGAATTCTACAACTTTGACATGGGCAGGACTTGGGTCAACTAATCATAATTCAATCCAAGGACTACTCTTAGACTCTTTCACAATATCATCAAGAGGAATGGTATTTGGGGGTTGGTTCTTGAGGATCTGGTTAATGAGGTCATCTTTATTAGGTTTCCCCCCTCCTATAACAACATCTAGGGTACATATTAGATGGGATTTTGTATGATACACTTCTTCTTCCTCCTCCTCTTCTAGCCACAAGGGTAAGTCATGCTCAATGGATGGATGAGCAAGAGGGTATAATGCCAAATATTTGGACAAATGTCAAGTATTAATGGTCGTCTTCTCATCCCTACAACTAATATAAGTATCAATAGTCACTAACCATGGCCTTCCCATGATGAGAGGATAACCATTAAAAAAAAATTGGGTTGGAGAACCAAGAAGTCAATAGGATACTCCCAGAAGTCAATGAATACCATTACATCCTCAACAACTTCCTCAGGAGCCATTGTGGATCTATGTGCAAGTTACAACATTGTAGTGGTCTTTATTAAGGCTTCTTGGAGGCTTAGTTTCAGCATCATTTCTTTAGTCATCACATTGATTGCAACCCCAATATCAATAAGAGTATGAGGGACAATGATTCCATCAATGTGCACATCTACCACTAGACTTCCAAGGTCTAAATATTTTGGACAAATCACTCTCCCCAACATCAAATCAAATAATTGACCAATAACATTGATGGTTGGGGTCTCTCTTTTTCTCCTCCTAGGGCGTTTGAAATATTTCTTGTTGATAAGCTTATTATTGATGGGAACATCCTTAATATCTTGGAGGAGGGGTATTTTAACAAGCATATTCTTCAATTCTCCCAGATGTTCAGTCTCTTCTAGGGTGTGTTTCTTATGTTGCATCAATCTCTCAGGAAAAGGATGTGGATTTACTTGAGTGGTACTCTCTTCCTTTTCCTCTTTGAGTTCTTCGGGTGGAGATGGAATTTGGTTATCTGGAAGCAGTCTTCCAGACCTGTGGTAGATTTCTTGAATCTCCATAGCATAGGCAGGGTAAGATGTCTCTCCATTGTAGACCTATTGTGCTTGCTTATTATTCATGTTTGGATTGGGTTGAGAAGGCATTTGAGGTTTCTTGGGCAGTGTAGGATGAGTGAGTTGTGGTTTATTTGGAGGTGGAGGCAATAAAATAGGAGGTTAGTTTAGTTGAGTGCTCCATCCTTGGGATGGATTATTACATTGAGGATGTTGAGAAGCATATGGCTAAAATGGTTGATTGATAGTTTGGGTAGGATATTGAGGAGAATAAGGCCAAGAAGGAGGTTTGGACCATGATGTATGAGTGGAAGAGTACTAGGGTGGCAAGGGTGCATTCTAGTCGGGATGGTAATAAGGGTAGGGTACACCTAGAATGCCCTGTTGGTATGGCTGAGATTCTTGAGGCCTCCTTTGATTTATAAAGAAAATTTACTCAACCCCACCTTTTGCCCCTTGGTATACAACTTTTAAATCAAGAAAATAATGACATTTATCTGTGGCAGTTTTTTCCTCACAGACTAATAATACCTCTATGACATTTAATGGGCATTCATTTCTGGGGTGCCTTCTAGTGCATTTAGGGTAGAAAATAGCTAGGGCTCTCTCTGCTTCCTCTTGTCTCCTCTTGATATACATGGTATGCATTTGAAAAATAAAATTTATGGAAATTTTAAATTTTAAAGTCCTCCAACATCTTCCCAATAGCGTTCGTGATGGAAGTTGTTGAAGGAGAGGAACTGACAAAGCCTTGACTAACCCTAACCTTCTTCCTAGCATCCATAGTGTGACTTTTGAACATTGTTTTTATGTCATCATAGGATAACTGATAGATGTATCCCCTAGACAAAATTTTGAGGGTTTCCAATATGCCTTCCCTGATCGCTAAGAGATTAAATAGCTTGAGTGATTCATGATCAAGGGTTCATCTGGCCCTCCTATAACTAAGTTGAAATCTCTACTCATAGTGCTCTAAGGATTCTAAATATTTCTTCCTTGGTTTCTTTGGACCTAAAGTAGTCCCTCTAATTTTTATTAAAGGCTTGTTTAATTTGATCCCAGATAGTGATGTTATCCCCAGGAAGACCCATAAACCAGCACAAGGTTACAATATTAGCGGTAGATGTGATAAACTTTAGCTTCTAATCATCATAGGAAGAATCATAGGTCCTACAAAAACCAAAATAAATAAAACGTAAGAGTATTAGGATCCTCTTAGGTTAATCCATGGAATTGTGGAAGGGAAGTAGGGCTTATAATTTTCATTCTATCATTTCCATTGGTCTCTCTGATAGGGAAGACCTCATTTTTCTTGGTTTTAGCCATGTTTTGGGTAGGTAAAATGGGTTCTTCTTCTTCCCCTGTAAGTTCTTCAAAGATATCAGGTTGCTCGCCCAAAGGGTCTTCTCACTCCCCTGTAGTCAGAGGGGGAAGCTGAAAGTCACAAAAGAAGAGTGAAGGTTGATTGTCTAAGGGTGTGGGGTTGTTTGGTAAGCATTTTCCTTGAGTATCTCTATTCCTACAAGGAATGAAATAAAATGTTTTCTTCTTTTATGTGATTTTGTCAAAACTAAATGTAAAACAAAAAATAATGCTTAAGAAGACATAACATCTACCTCAACACCTCCTTGACAACTACGCCAAAAAGTGGTGAGCCTTGGTATTGCACCAAGAATGCTACAACTCCCAAGTGCTCCTCAACTCTATTTATCAACCTCGGGTTCATAAAAACTTCGAGGTGATTGTGTTATATACACATTAAATGGGATTCTACTCATGCGCCCTAAACTAGGACATTTGATCAATAGTGCTCCAAGACCATTATTCCTACTGAATTAGAAGGAAACTAACTAATGAAGGTGCAATTTAGAAGTTATCTCTAATGACAAAAAGGAAAATTATTTTAAAACCTCAACTTGTAAATTCTATTAACTTGTAAACTTTATTGAATCAATTCATGAAAAGACAAGAACTACATTATCTTGCAATCAACCATCTAGCTACCAAATTTACTTGCAGACATGAAACTAACCTACCAAATCATAACTCAAGATTCCATGCATCATCTATCTAGCTCACACTTGCTTATAAATAAACACTCTAGTCGTGTTAAATTTGTGGTGAAGAAACTAATGCTATTCTATTTTTCAATGAAGGGAAAGGATGGTTTGAATGGCCTAGATGTTTTCCTTGATCATGGAGTCACATTTGGGGGTCAACCTACTTCTAAATTAAGTCAAAATTACATCACAGGGAAAAACAGAAGGTGAAACAAGTTGCTACAGGTATGCTATAGGAACCTTGTATTGCTAAAGGAAGTCGTGTAATGCTATAAGAAAGTTGTCGAGAAGGTTTAGGAGGTAGGAATGACATTTTCAAGGGATGGTAAGGTGGATGGAGGTTGGGTTAGATGTATGAAAGGTGGCCAACACCCCTAGCCAAACTCATCACTTTAGGAATGCATGTTTTGAACTAGGAGAGATTCTCACAGTGACCTCAGGGAATGAGCTCAAGAACAAAATTTGGGATTCATTAAAGAGGTTGCCTAATTCCAAGATGGAGATGGTGAAATTCCCCTTTACTGTAGTTCCAAACATCCCTACAACATCACATGCACATACCCTTTAATCATTGACAAACTGAAACAACTAATAGTGGAAAAGATGAGTTGAATTTAAATACCATCTAATCTATGCCAAAAACTTTGATTTAGTCATTAAATCAACTCCTAAGATACAAGAAGAAAATGAAATACATGATAACTAATATATACCTTCTTCCAAGATATCATAAACATAGTATTTTTGGACTATGATTGTGGATCCTTTCATTCATGTTCCCATGGCAGAGATGTGATAGAGGTTATAATCACAAGAATTTGAGTGGTTATGTTCTAATTAAATGCAGAAAACTGATAAGAACTCTACGATAAAAAGAAATACCAATACATAAGAGGGGCCTAAGCCATTGGGGTTGGGCCCAAACCTAAGATCTTCATCCCTCTGAAACTAACTCAATGATTAATTAATAAGAAACTTCTCATTATCATTGCATCAATGTCAAATACATCACATAACTAGTCAAAAATAACAGTATCAAGTGCTTAAGCTCGATAGCTTCCTAGCTAAAAACAAAGTTCGAATCCTAATGAGCTCTTTTGCATGTTTATTTAAACAAGAGGGTAGCTACTAAAAATTCCCTAGAAAATAGGAATGTTTGTCCCCCAAATCTAGAGAAGGGTGGATCTTGATCTTCTTTAACTACACTTACTTGGCTACCAATGACCTCAAGCTAATGAGAGAGAGTGTGGTGATTTTGGCTGGTTGAGGGAGTTAAGGAGGTGGACAACCTCCTAGAATATTTCCATGATGTCTAATCCAAGCTCTTGCATTGAAATCATCTAAAAATTGCTCAATTTCCTAGATTTAAAACCATATTAGGCCACATGATATAGAAAAACATCTTTTACCTTTATCACTAACCATAATATAACAAAAATTGTAAATAAATGTGAGAAAGAGATGTTTTTGAAGATCAAGGATGGAGTTATGACCCTTATGATGTACCTATTGATGAGCCTCGTCACAATGTCACATTGGGACAAAGATTTTATCAATATGAAAATTATCCATGGTCCAACATTGCGTTGTTAGAAAGATTGTCTTGATTTGAAAATCAATCATGCTCAAGAATTGTCAACCATAGTCGAACATTGCACTTTCACAAAGATTGGTCAACCATATTTTCGTAGGGTTTATAATATTTATCTTTCGGTTTATATGCTTTGGGTTTATAATATCAATATCTTGGGTGTAATATTATTGACTTGAATTTATAATACCTTGGGGTTTTAGAATTAATTCATTGGGTTTATTGTTCCATTGCGTTGAGACAAAGATGGTCTCAATATGAAAATAGACCATGGTCAACTATGTTTATTTTAGGGTTTATAATATTTATGTTAGGGTTTATATATGTTGAGTCTATGATATTAATCCCTTTGGTTTTTCATATTCCTATGGTATAATATTATTCATAAGGTTTACAATATTAACGCTAGGATTTAATATAAATCCCTTGGGTTTATATTCATGGATAACCATGGAAAACCATGGTGCAATGTCACATTATGGCAAATATTGTCTCAATATGAAAATCAACCAAGGTAAATAATGGTTGCCCCTAGTCGAACACCGCATTATGAAAAATATTTTGCCAATGTGAAAACCAACCATGGTAAACCATGGTCAACCATGTATATTTCAAGGTTTATAGTATTTATCTTAGGTTTTATATACCTAGGGTTTATAATATTAGTCCATTGGGATTAATAATATTCCCTTGTGAATATTATTCCCTTCGATTAGCCCCAAGGGTTAGCTCAGTTGGTTGAGTTCTTGTTGCTAAGTACCTCATCAATTGGGAGGTCATGGGGTCAAATATCCTCAACTCCCTTAGGGTTAGGCCTTTCTGGTTTGGCTAACGGGTAGATCGCTTCGGGTTAATCTACTTGGATTTTCCCATGAATGTAACAGCCACCAAGTGTCCTTGAACCACCCTTAAAAAAAAACATTCCCTATGGTTTTTACTATTAATCCCTTGGATTTATTATTCCATTGGGTTTATCGTATCAAACTGTTGGGTTTATTATCTAAGGTTTCATATTCCTAAGGTGTAATATTGTTCATAGTATTAATAATATAATTCCTTGGGTTTAATATAGATCCCTTTGGTTTATAATCATGGTTAGCCATGGTCAACCATAATCCAATGTCGCATTGTCACAGAGATTGTCTCAATTTGAAAATCAACCATGCTCAAGAATTGTCAACCATAGTCGAACGTTGCATTGTGACAAAGATTGGTCAACCATTTTTATTTTAAGGTTTATAATATTTATCTTTAATTTTATATGCTTTGGGTTTATAGTATTAATCTCTTTGTTTTAATATTATTTCTTTGGATTTATAATACCTTGGGGTTTTAGAATTAATCCCTTGGGTTTATTGTTCCATTGGGTTTATATTATCAATCCCCTAGGTTTGTTAATCTACGAGTTCACATTCCTAGGGTATAATGTTATTCATAGACTTTATAATATTAACCCTAGGGTTTAATATAAATTTCGTGTGTTTATAATCATGGTCAACCATGTTTATTTTAGGGTTTATAATATTTATGTTATGGTTTATATATTTTGGGTTGGTAATATTTATCCCTTGGGCTTAATATTATTATGTTGGGTTTATAATCCCTTGGCTTTTTAGTGTTGATCCCTATGGTTTATTATTCCCCTAGGTTTATAATATTAATCCCTTGAAGTTATTAATCTAAGGGTTCATATTCCTACAGTATAATATTATTCATAAGATTTATAATTTTAATCCGTAGTTTTTATATAAATCCCTTGGGTTCATGGTTCATTGTTTAATAAATTATTATTAAA
>APFE030325290.1:3046-22975 GCA_000404065.3 Pinus taeda
ATGTGTGTAGCAGATTTGGAAACTTTTTATTCATATAGCTTTAAAAATTTATGTTTCGTGGATAGTTTAATTGGTCAATTTGTGAAAACTAAGATATCCAAGGTTCAGATCTTCCAATTGTGACCTCATTTTATAGACCCAAAAATTTATTAATAGTTATATTAAAGGTTTACAAATAGTTATATCATAAGAATTACTCAATTCCTCTCAAATATAAATAAAAAAAATCATAAATAGTTATACTTTACAAATAACATTAAAATATTCACAAATAACTACAAACATGTAAAATAATGTATTAATGAAAAGTCCTTCGAGTATTAGTCCTTCGAGTGTTTCTTCTCTTTGACTTCCACTCATCTCACTTGAGCTCAACTCATTTTACTGAAAAAATAGTTATAAATAAGAATATTGATTTCAAAATTTAAAAATAAATTGAGATGTTTTTAAAAATTGTTCGTAAAAAATTAGTTAAAACACCTCACTATAAAATTACATGATCAATTCTCCTTAACTGTTAGAATTAAACTTAATCCATTTCCTTTTTTCACTTGCATTCGTATAAAATCTGCTTGAAAATGTTTCCGCGAGCTCGTGAACCACACCCCTAAAAAGAAAAAAAAATTAGTTAGTAATAATTTTTTCAATCGTGGTAGAGTTGATCGCTTCTTTATAATATTTCAAGGTTTGTTTTATTTTTTAAATATGTTATGGGTTTGAGGTTATTATCATGAAGGTTTTAAATATGATTTTGGTTATATTATATATATATATATATATTAATTGGTAAAGGGGAAACTTCCATTTTAATCAAGTTCATTCTCCGGGAGTAGGTTATGAGTTTTTTTGCTTAGGAAGCAGAAAAGCTTTCCTATTTGGGTGAGCTATCACATGGTGAAAACATTCGTGTTAGTTTATTGAAATTCACTTTGTTTTAAAGTTATTTTGTTGTAAAGACCTTTGCTAAGGTTAGCTTTTACAAGGATTTAAAGATTTTTATTAAGGTTAATTGTAAAGTTTAAAATTCAAAGAAATTTATTAAGGTTAATTTTTACATTTTTGAGAATAAATAAAAGAACCTAATTTTATTTACTTAATATTTGGCTTTAAGTATGTGCTTAGAGCATTTCCAATATTTTTAAAGTGTTAAAGATGTTTGCTGTTTTTTAAAAGGGAGGATATTTCTCAAGAATATTTTGATATTATTGTGATGTGTAAATTGAATAATAAAGAATTTTTTGGAATAACTATAACTCATATTAATTGATACAATTTGAGTAGACCCCTTGCTATAGTTTTTATGTGTAAAGCTAAAACCTATCAAAAGGACAAGTTAGTGAAGATATTTCATATAATATAGCAAATGGTTGTTGACTTCAAAATCTCTAGCGTTGGAACCTCTTTATTTCTCCCTTATGTAAGGACTGAGAATAGTAGGGATAGGAGCTACTTAAGGAGAGGAATTGAATCGTATCACATCCTTTGAAGGAAACTAACTTTGAATACGTGGGTACCCTAGGCCCCACTTTTTCGCCATGTAGTTGCAGTGCCAGAACAAGAGTTGAATTATTGTAAGCACTACAAATAGGCATTTAAGATAGGTCCCTAAATTGTTTACTAATCCAAATTAGATACTTGTCAAAATATCTTTGAAAACTTTGTAATAGAGATTTAATTGTTTTCAACAAAGCTAGAACATGTTCAAAAAACCCTTGGAAGTTGAAATGAACAATTGTGATGTTTTTATTTCTAATACAACCCCATTAAAAAATAAAGTCGTCATGAAGAAGATGATTGCATGGAACATAAGACAAAAATGAAGAAGGGTAGTAGCAGAGATGAGAGCTCAAGAAAGAAATCCTCTTAATGACCAAAGGAGAAGAAAATATTGATTATATCGCAAACTAAGTGAATATTGTTGTTGTGTCATGGTCATCTACAAATTTCCTACTAGTGCGGAACAATACACTAAATCTATGTATAAATCACCCTTTCGTAAATAATTTTCCAATTAATAAAATCCCCAATCAACCTTGTTTTCTTCCCATTCGAGTTTCCGTAGTAATCCTTGTTCTCCATTACTTGGTTTGTTGTCATGTGATTGTATTGAGGTCGTTAATTTCTTTTGTTATGGTGCGTTTTTGTGTGTGTTACTTTCTAGAAGGCCATGTGCACTACCATTTACATGCATATTGCCTTAAATTGATTAGTTATTATTTGCAATTCAAAAGCATCAATATAACCTACAACCATCAACCATTAGCGCGTCAATATAAAAATATACTTTGCAAGTATTTGGTGCCTTCTTATGAGATATAGCACACAATAATATGCCTAAAACATATCCAAATTCCATAGTGTTTTAGTATGTGATTATGGTGTGGTGCTAACACGTAGCCACCCACCTTTGCAAACATAAAAAGGTATATTTTTTGTATATGGATTTCTAGATTGGATGTGTCGTGTATACAATGTGGGATTGGCATTTAAAGAGAGAGATTTCTCTTTTTAGTTAGAATAATAGAACTGTAAAGTGCATTTGACATTGTTGCTGGGCATTAGCCTTAGCACCACAAACAAGTAAACCAAGCCTTAGAACTAGATACACAATGGAGCCCATTCATGCTGATTGACATATACTGGTATAGAATTAAAAATCTCATATTATAGTCCATTTAAACATTCAATTGAGGATGAATTCATATTACATAGACATTAAATTTTAATCTTCCACAAAGATCTACATTGATGGAATGGATAGGCCACAATCCTACCATTTACAAAACATTTACCCTTGTATCGAAGGTGTTGTTAGGCCACAAAGATCCCTTATTTAATTTAACTTGCAATTAATTTAAATTACTACATAATTAGTATCAATCACCCACAAAATTATTGTCTTCCCAAGGAGATATTTGACAACAATATGGAATATTACCATGATATTGAATCTCTCTACTAATTTCAATCCCAAAGGAGTTTTCAATAATAGGTTTGTAACGTAAAGCTTGATGGGCATGTATTTTTTCAAACATTTATTCATAAAAAAATTTATTAAACACTTGGCATATATACTTCTTACCTTGGAATTGAGGCCAAAATATTGCCACCTCGTTGAGATTGTTGCCAAAACTCCATGGCATCCATTTCATTTAATCAAGATTGTCACACATAGCCTACTTGCATCAAGCTTCAACCAAAGCCTCCTATACTTCAGAAGAATATCTTCGGTTGCTTTTTTTGGTTACGTGTCCATGCACTTCTTGTAGATGGTTACTAGGGGCTTCATAATGCTTTATGAAATGGCACTTATTTGTGATGGGTATCCTCCTCCTATTGCCTTGTTTCTCATTCCCATGCTACCAAATCTTTCATATCCTAGTGGATGAAAGGATTTGAGCGCATTGTCAATGTATGTCTTAAGTACCTTAATGTGGCACCCATTTTTCTTGATTAAACCTCACCTTTGATTGTAATATGAAACAACCATGGATGTATTACTTTAATAGAATTATAAAAGTAAATCCAATTTCATCATTAGTAGATGATGAAAATTCTCCCTTGATCTACTTAGTTTTGGTAAATAACTATATTCATACTTAATAAAATTCATAGCTACTCTTCAAACCAAAAACAATGTATACATTTATTCTAAAGAATGGACATTTTGAATTTTCAACTTCTTCAATACTTAAGCTATTTCCACTTATTATTACTATTATTTTTAGAAATCCAACTAAAATACCTAAAGCAACCGAGATACTCATCCCAAATCTAGACACTAGTAGAAAATGAGAGATTAGTGACTAGGTGATTAAAAAAGTTAGTCAATGTACCTTTTCCATGTGAAATACTACGAAAAAAGAGCAATCTTAAGTGACACAGCTAAAAATGGCTAACATAAACGACTAATGTAGTCACAAGTTACAAAATATGACTAGCTAATAATTAATACAAGTAAAAACCACTAACATGGATGACTAAGTTAGTTTGGGAACAAAACTATGACTACCTAAGAAGTACTACAATAATATAAATCAATTGTTTATGTTAGTCATTTTAATTGTGTCACTTCAACAATCTAAACTTACAAGTGAATGTGCCTCATTTGCACACTAACTTTTTTCCCATTGACATAAATATAATTTAACAACGCCAATTTATCTCCATCTTGACATATCTCTTCATGATGTAATCAAAATACTATTCATATTCCTCCTTTAAATTTATGAGTATTATGTTGACACTTAAGACCTTTACAATTAACTATCCTAGTTCCATATACACAATTAGAGTTCCATTACTTTAAGCTCATGCATTGTATATTCATGTCTATGTTCTAACTAGAGACATAAGTAATAGGCAGTGGCGTAATTAAGACCACCTTTTCCCCTCTTGTTCACCCAACTTCTAACTCTACATACAACACATCAATAATATTGTGCCACTTAAAATTATTGGTGTCAATTACATTATGTACACTTTATAATTTATAATATATGTATCTTATGTTTTATATATACTACATCATACGATTGTTGTCCTCCCTTCAATCATATCAAGAAGTATATAAAATATATATATATATATATATATATATATATAATATATATATATATATATATATATATATATTATATATGTATATATATATATATATAATATATATATAGGGATATATTTGTTTAAACATTTGAACTATGCATATGCTCACATGAGCTTGAGGATGTTGGTTTGTTTTGATACCCATATCACTGTTACCACTTGGAAACTTATCAATGGGACAATTCACCTTGTTCACTTGTCATCCATGTTCTATGGTGGTGTTGAACTGAGGTGATTCGAATGATGTGATTAAAGGAGGCTTATATGACTATGGTATGATCATTTTACCTCTGTTTATTTGTGTCTTTTATGTTTCTTTCACCGCTGCCATGATTTTTCTCTATAAAGGTCCAAATGAGGTTTCAAACCTTCACATTTCACTCATGACGGGTGCTATTTAACACTTTTAGCCATTTGGGGTTCAGGTTGTTCTTTTCTGGTTCAACATTTTTTTCCCCACATGGCCAAATGCATGGCATTCAAAGACAATGTCATGTCCATTCTTTTCATTTTGATAGGGTTTATATTTGATGTTTTTTTCTATCCCAATTAATTTGTCTCACTTGTTCCAATGTTCTTCATTTGTAGGCTCTGCGAGGGTTGATGTCTTTGGCCCCAGTAAATACCATTTCCAAGGATTCTATTCATTTTCATAAAGAAATATTGTCTAATACTTTGATAGAATTTGGGGTTTTTGCATTGGCATGCACCTTGATGCATTACTCTCCTAATTTTATGCCTAATTTCTTGAACCTCACCATTTAAGTTGTCCTATTTTCATTATTTTTTCTTTTGAGAGTTATGGTTAAGTTGCTCACATATGGATATATAATAATACCATAAACTATCTCTATCAAAATCATAATTGAAAATAAGAAACACAAAAAAAAATCACATCTATGATAATCTTTATAATTTATATTTTCAAAAATAAAATCATATTTATTAAAATATAGTATGATATCCTAATATAAGATTGAAGAAATAAAAGAAATTCAACCATTAATTTCAACAGGTCTACCGGAAGGAGAACCCCTGCGAGAAAATGGACGCCGAGGGTCTCTGGAGATTCATCGTGGAACGCAGAAAAGACGTTACAACACTCAGGGCCGAGCTGCCGTCAGCTCTGGAGAGTGCAATTGATCCCGCTCGGCTAGTTTTACAGGCTCTCGAGGGTTTTTATGACAAGGGTACTGGGAAAACGGAGAAGAAGGATTCGGGTCTCGGAGACCAGAGACGGGCCTGTTCTTTGTTGCTGGAATCGCTTCTTCCCCTCTTGGCAGACCCTACAATGGGAGCCGAGCGGCCCGTTGTGTCTCCTAGTACGAAGGAACAGGTGAGGGATATTGCCAATGAGTGGAAGACGAGGATCGATGTTGATGCGGATCCCGCCAATGCTGCCAAGCCCTTAGAGGTCCAGGCATTCTTGCAGCCAGTAGCTACTTTCGGCATTGCGGCTAAGTTTCCGAAAGATGATCTCTTCAAGCTTGTTCTTGCGGTATCATGGCGCAGGCAGATTCGGAAGCTCTGTGGTGCTCTCGGGCTTACAGAGAAAATTCCAGATATTGCAGAGAAATTAATCAACAAGGGAAAACAAGTTGAGGCTGTGTATTTTGAACATGCGGTAGGACTCTTTGAAAGGTTTCCTCCGGTGCCTTTACTCAAGGCATATCTGAAGAATTCAAAGAAAGCTACTATGGCAACATTGAAAAGTGGATTTAAGAGTGATGTCATGGTCAAGTGCTCTGTTCCTGCCTACGTCTCCCAAGAGATCGCGGTGGCTCTGCCTGAGAAGCTTTCTGCAGATCCTAAAACAACAATTGCTACCATATTAGGCGATGGAGCAGGAACGCGGCTTTTTCCTCTTACAGGAAGAACAGCCAAACAGGCAGTTGCGCTCTCACCCTTAAGCATTTTCATCGGAGTTATTGATGGCCATGGCGGACAGGAGGACTCACTGTATGAATGTAATATTCTCCTCAAACGCATCGAGAGCCTGAAATCCAACAACTTCGTGTTGGAGAATGATCACGGAAGGGTTCCCAAACTCAGACGTTTGGACTTAGAGCCTGAACTGTTTGATGAAATGTCTGAGAAAGATGAAACATCCTGGAAAGCTTCATTTCAGATCCAGATCAAGCTCCTCTCAGGCAAAACTCTGCTACATTGGGTAGGCGCTCAGGATCTTGTGAAGGACCTCATGCATGTGTTGGAACTTAAGCTGGGAATCCCCTCTGCAGCTCAACGACTTCTCCACGAAGGTAAACAACTAGAGGATCTCTACCCCCTTTCATTCTACAACATTAAAAGAAATGCCACCATTATCCTTTCCCTCTGATTGAGAGGCGGAGCGGTAGGACAGTCTTCCTCAGCCAAGGCATTCTCATACAAGGATGCTGTCCATTCATCGAAGCAGGAAAAGACAGTACCACCAGCTTAGGCGGCCAAACCTTTTATGGTGGACAAACTTGAGGAGACTCCCTCCATTGAAATAGTGCATCCAACATTAAATGAGCAAACCCAACAGCTTGCTGAGCACGACATTATTTGCAGGTTCAATGGGTTGTGGCCACGGACAGTAGATCTCTACCAGTGGATCCACTCCAACTGGACCAACAATTGCAAGGTTTTATTATGCTCAAAAGGCTTTTTCATAACGTTGTTTGTTTTTTAGGAGGACTACCAAAAAGCTCTAAAAGAAGGGCCTTGGTTATGGGGCTCAACAGGTTTATTCCTCACCCCCTGGTTCCCGGACTTCGATCCTTCTTCGGCAATCATCACCAAGCTCCCAATCTGGGTCAGACTTCCTAATCTCCCAGCTCATCTCTGGCACTTTACAGTGTTCCAAGGAATTGGCAACTCTTTAGGCCGCTTCCTAGACACAGATATTTCTACAGCGGAAAAAGGCCTATATACCTTTGCCAGAATATGTGCAGAAATAGACATCTGCAAAGGATTCCCAGACAAGATCAATCTCAAAATTGGAGACTTTCATTGGACCCAGTACTTGGATTACGAGAATACAGCTTTCCGCTACCGCAACTGCAATCTCACAAGGCATCTCCAGAGCTCTTGTCCATCGAAGCCTGCCCCAAAACAGAAAGCCAATCATAAGCAGAAATCCAAAAGCTGGAAGCCTCATGACCCTCCCTCCATGGATGATTTTGATTTCAGCTCGGATGAAGAGGAGATAAATGAGGAAGAAATGGAGACCAAGACAGCGCAGGAACCGCCCTCGGCTGACCCTGAGGATTGTTCTGTCCAGCCATGCTCCCAGAAAAGGAATCATGAATCCTCTACCTGGGATTCAGACAAGGAAATATCTCAAGCAACCCAGCTCAGTTTGCAAATCACGCCAGTTCAGCAGTGCCCTCCTGAATGGGTCAAAGTGGGTAAAAAGAAAGGGAAAAAATTCCGCATAGCTGATCCCTCCCATGTTGGGTAGAATCATTTGCTCTGTTTTGTTCTCTGGTTTTTTTTTAGTCACTTCATGCTTTGTTCTTCTCTCTTCTCTTCGCTTCTAGGAGCCGAGGTGGATTGCACATCCTTTCCGGCTGCCTATGTTCTTGCTTCTCATGGCTCTGCCTGTTTCCAGGCTTGACTGTACTATATTCCTCCTTTTTTAATAGATTTAGTCTTATTTTACAAAAAAAAATATATATATTCTTCGAAATATAGATTAATCAATTGGTTTTGGAGTATGTCGTAAAACAAATTGCTTTTGCTTTGCTAAGAGATTGTCTTCCTCAAAAGTAAGGAAAGTGGCTAACCACCCAAGAAACAGAGGCATCAAGTAGAAGTGAAGGCCTGCCCATTTATACACCACCAATGGATCATTCCAGGTTGCCTAGTTTTCCTTGGATAATGGTGATGAGACAACTTGCATTTGCGAATAATAGCTAAAGAGAGTTGTCCTCACTCCTAGTTTAACAACTAAATTATGATAAGTTTTTCTACTATTAAAAAAAATATAAATTAATCAATTTACACATGGTTTAGTTTTTATTAAAATTAAATTTCTCTTGGTTTTTATTAATATTAAATTTCTGAAAAATAAATTGAAAATGGAAATCAAATTGAAAGAGTACATGTTTCAAAATAAAAAAAATAAATAAAAATTTACAAAAAAATAATTTTAGTACATTTTTGTTTTTTTTTTTAAATTACACGATTTTAATGACAAGATAAATTCATCTTGGGAAAATGTAATCCCTCCAAAAATTTCATGTTAACTTTGGACTCCCACTTGGACAACGCTTCCTTCTGAGTTCAGTTTTTCTCTTTTTGCGCAAAACCCCATTGATTTGTTTTTCAGGGTCTACAATGGCTTCAATCTGCGAGTGAGTCTGAGTCTTCCAAAAGAAGTGATTTTCATTAATCTAACTAAGAATTATGGCACTGCCTAGAAGAAACGAGAAACTCGTTTCACCTGTAGGCAGGAAACAACAACCACATCAGTAGGGCAGGGTGGTATGGGGCAAGGCAGAAATGGTTTGTGCTTTTGAGAATAGTCATCTTATGGGACTTCATCGTATAGATGATCTCCTTGAAGAATCCCATTGATCTAGTGCTTCATATGCCAAATCTATTTTTTAAGGGTGAATACCTTGTAAATACATTGTAAATCTTGGACATGCTCATGGTTTAGTTCTGTGTTCGTGCCCTATTTTTATGCCCTTTAGATTTTTAATCATAGGAGTTTTGAACCCTGGTGAAATTCATCAAGTTTTAGACACTTTAACAATATTGCACAAAACTTAAAAGGTAAAATGATTATTCGGTTTCCTTTGGGTTCAGAGTTAATATGATTTTTTTATTGGTACATTTCGCTTTTTTATTGATCAGTGATACACAGGAAGGCTTTCATATGGTCGGAGAGATTTTTGAACTTGCACTTCTTTGTAGCATTCATTAACAACCCGTTCTCCAATATACTATTAGATCATCCATCGGTTAATAGGGTGTGTGGAAGACAATTTGGGTATCTGGATAAGTCTTTCAATACATGCTTTGGATACAAATGATACTTTGTGTTTTCCTCTCCTCCTATGCAACTGTCACAATGGCCATTTGATTTATTAGTATCTATGAACACCAAAATCCACTTTATCATGGAGGGAGAGAGTTTGAACCATGTATCCACCTCGAATTAATAAGGCCTCATCAATACACCAGGGTTATCCTTGAATTCGGTGTTCATACAAAGAAGTTTTCCAATAAATCCTTTCGTAAGGAAATGCCATTGCCAGTATTTTTTCTCTCTTTTTTCATTTGAAAATTTTTGGTTTTCAAATCCAATGGCCAACAATCAACTCCCTAAATCAATGGAAAGTCGTCCATTCAACAAAGGGGTTTTGCTATCGCAGTTCCACCTCCTGGTTCTGGGCCTCAAATAAACACAAAAATAAGCCTTATTCATCATTTATTAGACAAAACTAAGCCTTTTGCATCATTTATCAGACACAACTAAGCCAGTCCAAATGTTC
Organism: Pinus taeda; assembly: GCA_000404065.3. Classification (NCBI taxonomy): domain Eukaryota; kingdom Viridiplantae; phylum Streptophyta; class Pinopsida; order Pinales; family Pinaceae; genus Pinus; species Pinus taeda. The sequence continues at coordinate 13,138 of APFE030325290.1, forward strand.
ACTATGCACACAACTAAGCCTTGTTACGCTAACTACAATTTTTTTGGGTAAAAAATGCTTTCATTATATTTTTAATAAAATAAAACTTAAAAATATCATCATGGTAGCCTTTGCTCTCTCATTCTGACCAGACTTTTCGAGAGTGGGGGTTCGAACATACCAAAAATGACAACTAACATACATTATTTCAGAGGGTGTTCAAGCCTAGACACAACTAACATAAACAAAAAGAAAACCATAACTGATAATTGCATATCAAGATGGTGGGTGAGGTGGAAGTATAGGAGGAGAAGCGAAGAAATTGACATGATCATGGATATGGAAGTCAATATGCTCCACCCTCGTTCCTAGACCATGAAGGTGGTCATTCGTATGGCGATGCTAACATTGGAGACTATATAGCTACTCCAATATATCATTCTAGCTATACTACATGTCCTAGAAATAGGCCATAGTCTCATTCTTGTATTCATACATGTGATCTCATAGGATATCCATATTGATTAATATTTGACGAAGTTGCACTGCAAGAGATTCTAGAGTGACTGGAGCTACCACTTGACCATGTGAACAAACTTGAGATACAATTTACGTTTCCTCAGTGTCCTTACTACTACAATTGGCTGAGGATGCACTATGTCTAGGCTCAGGATGCCTCTCTGGCTATTGTCGCCCACCCCCACGACAAGGCCAACCCTGTTGACTAGGCAATGAGAAAAGAGGCAAATTAACTAGAGAGAAGGGGAAGGCTCCTTGAAAAGAAGGACACTTGCAATAATAATAACCGATACTTGGGTTGCTGAACCACCCCCGAGGAGACTGCTGCATTGGATTGGCCACCACCCTCCTGCAAGGCCGGGATAAACAAGTCGTTAACCATATCAAGTGGCTTGCACCCCCCTCTACCGCCACCGCCGTAAGTGCACTTCAACCCATAAAGGCACACCGTATGCCCTCCAGTGACACCGAGGTCGGCTTCACACCACACAATTCCAAAGGATAGCCACACGAATCCCACAAATTCACACCCGAGCACCAATAGGTGGGCGAGGTTATGAAGAAACCACCCTACATAAATGGGAGGCTCAAACTCCTTAACCCACACACTGCTCACCACCCTTTGACACAAATGATACAAACAAGTCATGGTCCACACCAGATGGCCTTCACCTCTTTCGTCACATACATCCGAGGCACAATTCAATCGACTAAGAACCCATTAATCTCCACCCAAGCACCACTAGATGGGAAAAGTTATGGACTAACCACCATAAAGAGAGATGAAGAGACTCACACTCCTTATCCAACCGGTAGGCAAGAAGCCCCAATGAGACAAATTCCTTCTGCTCAAACCAGTGATGGGCCAGAGCTTGGTGGTGGCTCAGCTCTGCACCTGTTCACATCCCTAGGTCCCAAGGGAAAAGCAAGCCATGAACCCCAAGCAACACCATAGGGCCCTGATCCCCCAAAACGCCCCCCACCCATGGTTGAAACCCTAGGGAGACACCATGGATATAGACCCAAGCTTACTAAAACTCATCTCCCAAGCTTCCACACTAAACTTCCTTCGCAACCAACTTGCAATTATAAACATGGTAGGATCCTCGAATGTACCTGTGTATTGAATGAATTGAGTTTGCATGAGTGTGAAGTTATGAAGTACATGGAGTCAGAGCAAGTCCCAAGGGCCGCTCTAGTGCCACTTATACCACCGTCCAATAACCTCTATCAGGGGGAGAATATTCTTTTTCTATGAGGCCCGGAAGCAAGTAAGCATTTGTACGGTTTAAGTTAGCTATAGAAAGCACTTCGTGCTAGGGAAAGGTGAAATCACGATACTGATGTGATTCTCTCTTGTTAGCCAACTAGTCTACCACTTTGTTACAAACCCGGAAAACATTACTACTAGTGACATAATAAAATATTTCCAAGATATGTCTTATGCGTTCGAGCTAAGCCTCTAGCTGCCCACTCTTGGCAATTGTGGAGGTAGGAAAACCATTAATGAACTTAAGGGCAATCTTGATGACCAATGACAAGGGGCTTGGATCCATGTTCAAAGTGTACTGTGGACCAACAAAACCCTCAACAATTGGCCCTTTCGGCAACGACCTACAAGATATCGTAGTCTCACCGAAAGCAATTATGGGAGGTCGTAGAACCAGGTTTATGAAGCCAAAGGGATATGCGCATTGTGGTAGTTGTGTGTTTACTTATGTTTTATAATTATCTACAACTTCGCATACATAAAGGACTTTGTGCTAATGCTTTACTTCATAGATTAGTACTTATTACATAAAGATATCAGAGAATGATATAACAAGTATTCTTTAACATTATTTAGTAAAATGCATGCACAAAAGTATGTATAAACACAGATACACAAGACTTCGCCAAATCTTCTTATTCTATATTAGGATAGATCTTCAATACATACAACTTCTCTGACATGCGCACCTAGTTGCAGGTGGTCTATGCACTCAGCTGCAGACAAGACCAAGCCTCCACACACTCAGTTGCATAGCCTTCCCTTAAGGCCCAAAATAAAGACTAAAGACATAATATATCAATGATTCATCTATCACTTCTCTTATTACTCGAAAAAATATTTCATCTCCTTGTATAGACTTCATTACTACAAGACCATGGTCCACATACCATGGATCCAATAAAACAATGTGCTAACACCATATTCCCGTTACAAAATAAGGTGCTTTGACCCACCCCAAAGCCCCTAAACATCACACGGTAAATATAACTGTGTGGACTTTTTGCTCTCCACTCCTCAAAATGTGGAGCCTTTGACCAAAACTAGACAAAGTTAGGTTGTGCCCAATAATGTGCCAGGGTAAACATGATACAAAGAGTTATTATGACATGACCTGACCTTCAAGCTTCAGTTATGGAAGTGGGCCAACAAATGAAAACTCACTGCAATCCCTCAAGGATTACAAGACACTCAGGGGCCAAAGAACCACCCCCAGGTGACCAAACCTTGAGCTCAATAGATTTTTCAATGACCTAGGCTGTGATGATAACTACATGTGCAAGCCTGCAAGGTTGCAGTTATGACCCTCCAACCCCATGCACAAGCTTGTAAGAGTGAGTTTATAGACAAAAATCCTTAGTTCAAAGGGTGTGATCCCGAGATCTGAGCCAAAATTCCAGGCTAGCATCCATGCCATTGCCGAGAACTTCATCAAACTTTCCAAAATGATAAATGATAATGACAATGTTATTCATACAGAACTTGAACAAGAACTTGACCTAACTAGGCCTAACCATGATAGTCATTTTTTCAAATATATGGTGAACATTCAAACTAGGTCATGAATACATATAAGATAATAGGAGTATAAAACTTATCTGCGAATCACCAAGAAGGTCTAATGTCCTCTCATAATAGATGCAATATCACTTGTTAGCCCATGAATTCAGTAACCATTAAATATTTATCAAATCTCAAACATGTCATAACAATAGCACATTACAAATTTATGCTTATAACTAGCATATAAACATATTATAAACCATGAGAAAACAACCATCAAATCACCATAATAACAAGTACAAGTGCTTGTAGATTACAATAGGAAAATAGTTCTTATTAACTGATGTAAAAGCCAATCAAAATAGGGACTTCCACATACAATCTGACCATAGATGGGGTTCAACCAAATATTTTTTTCATCCAATCACCCCCATGTCATATTGTAAGCATGAATGTGGGATCTCAAGACATAAACAACCAGGGCTTCCATGAAATTAAACCACCTCCACCCTCAGGCTACTGTGATCTTATCAAAATCGGTCAAGAGATCACAGGCACAAAACAAACCTCGATACCTCAGAGTTTCTTTACCATTACCTTGAGGAATTTACATGTCTCCACCCACCTGTTGAGGGCTTCCCATAGACTAAACCACCTCCACCCCCAACCTTTGGGATTTTTCCTGAGACCACCTCACTCGGTTCCAAATCCTTCCAACAATCCAAAGCTCAACGAGAAAAGAATCCCGTCACACCATGGTTATCTAGGAAATGGCAAGGCAAGGCGGAAACCACTGTTAAACCACACAAACCCCATGCCAATGAAAACAAATGAACCAAATACACAAATTCATGTACCATGCATTCATAAATCAACTATTAAATCACACATGCAATCTCCTTGTTGAAGATGCTCGATCTGACCTTCATTGCTTGTCATTTGCTTTCCTTGTCTTTCCTTCCTTACTTTCTCCTCTTGGTGCTCTTCTCTCTCTAAAAATGAACTCCAAAACCAAAGCTGACAAAAAGATGTGAACTGATCCTCAGGATCCTTTTTATTATTGAGGCCACTATTTTCTTCATTTTACTTTCTTTTCCTTCAATTTCCCTCTCATGCAAATATGTGACACCTCATCTCCCTTTTTTCCTATTTTACTTTACTTTCATAAATAAATGTCAATTAATGCCTCCTTACTTTTCTTAATGCCTTTGTCAATTACCTTAGCCACAATAAACTAAAAGTGACACCCACTAGGATGTTTTGCCCAAATTTCAGCTTGGAATACATGTTCCATGCCCTTGGTCTCATTCTTTTTCCTTTATTAAGTTTTGGTACATGAAGTTTTAACCCGGGGTTGTTACACATACTCACATACAAAGCTAACATCCTATAAGAAATCATAATGTAAAATGGAGAGCTAGAGCATAAAATTAACTGCATTGATTGTAAACTAACCATTCTAGCCAAGATCTTAGCCAACATCACCTTCTGCTTGTAAGAGGAAGGTGATCGACAAGTGCACATTGGTCCTCCACACTAGTTGTCATGTTACACTAGAGTTTTGATCATGCATTAAGTGATATATTTAGTTTAGCAATGTCACAATATGTAAAGATATGCCACAAAAAAACATACTTATAAACGTTTTTTTTAAAAGATGTTTTGATCCAGAAAAATATTAATAACCTCAAAACTTTGAAGTAATGCTAATGATCTAGATTTTTCATAAAAATTAATAATACTTTATATTTCTAATATAATTTCTTTTCAACATAATGCAAATAGCTAAACTTATAAAAGAAATAACAAATAATACAAATTTACTAATAAAAATATTATTTTAATATAATTACATTTATAAATAAAAATTAAGAAAATTCATTTTTATAATTTTATTTAATTTCTTATTTATTATATATTCATTATAATTAAATAAATAATCTAATAAACACAACACGGTTATATTACTATAAACCAAAATAATATAATTTTATAAATAGTTAAAAAAAATATTTAAAAAGTTATAATGAAACCTCATCCTCTGCGACAAAGAGAAAATGATAAAAGCTATGAATTATTTTGATAAATGTAGTGAGTTTTTTGAGCAATGTGTCATATGAGTTTTCTAATCATTTTTTAGTTGTTAAAGAGTGAATCCATAAAAGTGAATCTATTAAAAATATACATGGAAAATATATATGAGTTTTTTAACCTAGCTTTTTTATTTTCAAAGTGATTCCATTATCATTAGAGGATAACAATTCACATAATTCACATTTTCATTTTTTTCAAAATTATGTCTAAATATTCATTGCCGTGAAAGAGTGAATCCAGAAAAGTGAATCTATTGAAAATATATGTGGAAAATATATATGAGTTTTTTAACTTAATTTTTTTAACTTCAAAGTGATTCCATCACGAGAGAATAACAATTCATATTTTCATTGTTTTCCAGGCTGGTTAGTTAATATGCTAATTGAATTTATTTTAAACAGAAAAAAGAAATAATTATTATTTTTTCTACTTATATTTAACATTTTTTTTTTCTGTAAAATGGTGTAAAAGATTTTCATTAATAAAAAAGGCATACATTGAGATAAGATTTCTCAACCTCAATAAGCAAAAGAAAACAAAGTAACAAAAACAAGAGTATCACCCAACTTGGGACAAGTTTCCAGATCTACTTTTCCTTCCTTTCTTTTTGGCTACATTCACCCATCCATTCAGTGGAGGAGTAACCAAGGCTAGCTGAAGATTGTCCTGACAAGTTGTTGATGCATCCTTATCAGAGTGAGATTGCTCCCAATAAAGCGATATTATTTTTTATTTCTGGTTTTCTTTGCTTTTCACAAGAAGAAGAAAAGTCCTCTTCCTCCAGAGGGGTTGGGCGACTTATTTTTCCATCTTATTGGCTTTCGAGCACAAATATTCTCTAAATGTCTTACTTAATGGCAAAGTCAACAAGCAAAAGCAATGTTCAACCAAAAACAATGTTCTCTTGGTGGAGGAGCTGGATCTAGTGGAAATCACGTAATCACGTTCTTTCAGGTTGACTTTGTCAGGCAAGCCTTTGTTAGTGTTGAATCCTACACAAAACCTCCCATAACCATATAACTCTAAATTCAATAAACTTATATGAAAATATTATTACATAATTTGAATTCTTGAAAAATATTTTACTCCTAAGAAAGATATATATATATATATAAAATAAAATTTAGATTGATATAAATGTATATTTCAATATCTTAAATATGGAAATAAATATGACAAGTCAAACTATTAACTTAAACATTAATTGAATATTCAAAATATTTTAAAATTTTAATTAAATTATAAAAATGGCATTAATATCTAAACTATTTTGGTATTTGAATTTAAAATTATAAAATAGTTAATTAATAAATAAAATGACAATTTTTCCATATAATTTTGGCTTAAATTCTTTTGGTAAATTTTTTAAGAATTATAAATTTTTAATGTGTAAAGTTCAAATATTTCATAGTATTTTGGAGTTGAATTTATTTATATATTCAAATACACATTTTAAATAATAACAAATCACAATCTTATATCAAATTCTAATATTATAAGTCTATTTTTTCTATTTTATTTATTATAACTTGCCTTATGAACAACGTGCTTAGGTTTGGGCTCAGGTAGATTCAGGAATCTACTCTCGAAAGTTTGGATATAAGTTTTTCTTGACAAAATAGGGCTGGGGAGACCCTAATGGTGGGCAAAGTCAATATGGAAGTTAAAGTGCCTTGCAAAAGCAAAATTGTTCTTCTGGTGTATTTTAAAAGGTAAAGTCCCAACATGGGACATTCTGCAATCTAGATTTAAATCAGGTCTAGGAAGATGCGCTTTGTGTAAAATTCACTGTGAAACCATATTGCATCTTTTTGTTGGCTATCATATAGTTAACAAGGTATGGAAGAAGGTTGAGAAGATTATTCAGGCACCAATAGTCTCGGAAGGGAATAATATATCAGAAGTTTGGCATAAATGGTGGCACTCAAATCAATCTTGGAAGTTGAGAAATCTGCCTCCTATCATTTGTTGGGGTGTTTGGATTGCAAGAAATAGAGTCGTTTTCCAGGACAAGGAATCTTCAGTGGAATCAATTGCCATTTAGAGTACCTCAATTTACTCAAATATTCTGGAGTTTGAGGAAGAAAGGATGCCTAGACAAATTAAAGAAGAACAAATGAAGGAAGGAGTACCTTGGGCTTACTTTGATGGAGCCTCTCAAAATAACAAAGATGGAGCAGGGTTAATCATTCATATTACAAAAAGTCATTCTCTAAAAGCCTCTATAGGACTAGGGAGTGGCTCAAATAACTATGCTGAACTATCTTCTCTAAAGCTTCTCCTATGCTGGTTGATCCATAGGAACATCTTTACAGTTCAAATTTTTGGGGATTCATTGAATGTGATCAAATGGGAAAATGATCAAAGCAGATGCCAAAATTATATTTTGCTTCCTTTATTAGAAGAAATACAACAATTAAAACTATCTTTTAACACATTCTCCATTCATCATATATACACGGAATGCAACGAAGACGTAGACAAGCTTTCTAAAGAAGGTCTACAACAAGATCTGGGCAGCTGGAGAATAGAGGAGGAAATCAGTGGAGGCGTTCACCACTCACCAGCCTCCTCACAGGCTGCTAGCCTCAGCATAGCAACAAGGGTCTTTCTAGTTTCAGCATAGCAACAAGGGTCTTTCTAGTTTCGTTTTTTGCTGACACCTGAAAGTCTGTCCTACTGAAATTTGTTCCTAGTCTTTTATGTTAGCAATGCTCTTCCCTTGTTTTTGTTGTGGGTTGTTTTCCTCGATAGAGGAGGCCTGGAAAATAATACCAGAAAATGTCTTTATCTGTAAAACTGTAAATTGTTTTGACTCTTTTTGATATCACTGAGAAAGAGAGCTTTTTCCTCATTAGAGGAGGCTCTGCATGACCCAAAGAACTCTCTATTAAGGGGAGGAAGAATAGCTTTTTAGCAGGTGTTATGATGGTTTATCATACAGCAAAAAGCGTTGCGGCATGTACTTAAATGTTTTATTATGAATAAAAAGTTTGTTTTTTTCTTCGGGAAAAAAATAAACAACGTGCTTATTTTATTTTAAAAAATTAAAAATATTCTATAATATTTTAGAGCAATTTGATTATATATTTGAATACACTTCTTAATTAAAAAATTAATGTATTTAAATTTGTAGTAAACAAATTTTAATATTAAAATCTAATTTATCATTTAATTCAATATACTTATTTAATTAAAAATTTAAATATTCTATAATTTCTTGGACAATTTTATTATACATTTAAGTACACATTTTAAATTAATAAATCAATCTATTTAAACTTGTATTATCAAATTCTAATGTTAAAAAGTTACTTTTTGTCCATTTATTCATTATAGCGTGCCCTAGTGCATCTTGTTATGTAGGTTTAATAAATGTAGGCCGAGCGGTTTCATGGGGGTTTGTGCCGGTCACACGGCTGTAGGTCGTACCAAGGGGCATAATCTAAAAATTCTAAAAACCTATCATTGTATTGCTGAAATTTCTATTATTTGTTAAATTTATAATTTCACTGCCCGCGGACGGGTCAGCAGTCAACGGCGCATAAAACCACACGGTAAATCAAAACCAGCAGGATCATATCGCACCACTTTTGGCTCAAGGTTGTTTCCGTACGATGGTGGTCCGATACTCACAACCTGACACCCATGATGCTGGCCTGACATCAGCACTAACAATCCATCGGAAGGTATCTTTCACCCATCTCACCTCTTCCGATATTGTTCTCACCCGTCGATTTACCTCCAGCATTTACGTTCGTTGATTTACCAAGTTGCACGATGGGTTAAAGGACAGTGAGAAAGGGTGTCCCGATATGCAACCTCCGCCGTTTGATTAAAGCATTCTCTCTCCACCGTTCGATTCAAGGAAAGTACACGGGGTTTGGTAAAACTAAATTAAATACGTGGAGTAAAGTTTTGCCCATACCCTAAGTTAAATTTCATGACATGTTTTTGGTAAAGTGCTTAAATGTTTTATGGCCCGTAATAGTTATGGCATATGGAAGTATGGGCGAAAATGTAAGGTAAGTTTTATTTTATTATTTTGGCATATGTATTGAATGACCGTTGACTCCATGTTATAGTGTATTCCATTTTTGCACACGGGGAGGTGGTGAAGTTTAGTTTTACAACAGCTTGTAAAAGAGAATGAACCAGAGGGTCTGCAGCACCCGTAAAAACACAGAGAGTAAAATTTAGTATTGCAGGGGAGGAATGCACAGAAGTGCATAAATATTCTTGGATCTGTAATGTAAAATGTTCTATGCAGCAGAGTAATTCTTGGTTTGTAATGTAAGAAGTAAAATTGCACAGCAGTGCAGGAGGAGGAGAAGTAAATGAAAACCAGTGGGTTGTTTTGTTCCAAATCCATGAGTTGTTTCACACAGGTGAAAAGGTAAATCTGTAACTCCCTGTAAGTTTTGTTTTTCACACAGCAGTGAATGTAAATGAAATATTTACACACAGTGGTGT
>APFE030325295.1:0-25000 GCA_000404065.3 Pinus taeda
TGGCGACCTCAACAATGCTAACAACCAGTTCTGGATGGGTCTGGAAGGCTGGTTGTTAGAACAAATTCGCTCAAACAGGATCAGCGCGGAAAACGTGTGAACTGCCGCGCTGACATCGCAAACCTATGTGGAGGAGGTCCGGTCAGCGCGAAAAGGACAAATGGAGGGAGCACTGTTCGTGGAAATGGGACCAGCGTGGAGAAGACGTGTGCTCCCGCTCTGGCAGCGCAACAACAACACTAGACCTCGCCTGTCAGCGCGATTATTTTATTAACAGACGCGATGATCCATTTAACTTAGGCAAAGAGGATTTTTTAGCCATTCTGAGGAGCATGAGTATAGGTGAATGTGGTTTATAGCACAGTAGGGAGACTGACATGATGGCAGTGACATTTTACTGTGTAACAACTTGAATACATCTTTTTAGGAAACTCATCTAGAACGAGCTTCTTCAAATCGTTTACACGAGGGCATATCCCATTGGTCTTTGAACTTTAACATCCCATCATCTATGAGTGTGTAGTATTTACTTAAGGGTCCTTCTAGATCTTTTTCCAAACAATCTTGCACGTACTGGAAGTGTTCATCTTGTGCCAATGCTTCCTTAATCCTTTCCCTCATGCTAGATTCACAAGAACTTATAGCTACTAAGTGGTTTACTTGTAGACTTCTACTAAGTGCATCAACCACTCTATTCTCTTTACTCTTGATGTACTTTATCTTAATGTTAAATTCATTGATGAGGGAAAACCACTAGCTTGTATTGCATTCAATTTGGGTTGATTGAATAAATATTTCATTCCCACATGGTCTGACATGAGCACAAACTTTCGCTTGATCAAGTAATGTCTTCACATTTGTAATGCATGAGTGATCGTTGCAAGTTCTAGGTCGTGGGTGACATAATTTATTTCACGTTCGTTTAACCTCCTTGATTCATAACAAATTACATGTCCCTCCTACATCAGTACTCCTCCCAGTCCTTCCTTGTAAGCATTTATGCAAATGGATAAGTCTTTCTTTGGATTAGCAATCCTTAAGACGCATGCAAGCATGAGCATATACTTGAGTTTCTCAAAGATGTTTGTGCACTCTACTATCCATTGAAGCCTTACCCCTTTTCTCTGCAGATCTATGATTGGATGTCCAATTTTCAAAAAGTCTTGGATGAACATCTGAGAATATCCTGCCAATCCCATAAATGATTTGAGTTTAGTGACATTTCTGGGGGTGGGTCATTCCATGATGGCCTAATTTTCTTGAGATCCACAACAACACTTTCTTTTGAGATCATGTGCCCCAAATATTGAACCTAACCTTAAATAACTCACACTTATTGAGCTTAGCATGATGTTCCATCAATAGTTGTAATATTGTGTTCAAATGCTCTTCGTGCTCCTCTCTGCTTTTAAGTAGACTGGAATATCATCCACAAACAGAAAAACAAACTTGTCCAGGTATTGGTTCATCACATTTTTAATCAAGCACATAAACATAGTTGATGCATTGGTAAGTCTGAATGGCACCACCATGAACTTGTAGTGCCCTTATTTTGTTATGAATTTGTCTTATGAATGTCTTCATCCTTGATCTTGACTTGGTGATAGCCCGACCTTAAGTCAGTTTTTGAAAACATAGTAGCTCCTCTTAGTTAGTCGAACAAATCATCAATTCTCATAGATGGATATTTATTCTTTACTATTACTTTTTTTAGCTACCAATAATAAATGCAAAGCCACAACTTGTCATCCTTCTTCTTTACAAACAGAACGTGTGCTCCCCAGGGTGACACAGTGGGCCTAATATACCCTTTATCCAACAACTCCTTTAGTTGTAGTTTCAATGACATCAATTTGGGGTTGGTCATATGATAAGGTGTCTTAAAGACTAGCATAGAAAAAGGAATTATTTCAATAGAGAAATCAATGTCTCTCTTAGGCGGTAATCCTAGTAGGAAATACATCATTATATTATTGTAATATGGGGTGGTTCTCAAATTCATTTTTATTGTTGCTACACTACACACCTGAACCATAAATAGAGTACACCCTTTTCGACTGCACTTCTTTGACTGTAGCACTAAAATATGTCTAATGAAATTGGGCTTCTTCTTTCCTTGTAATGTTATTCCCTTGCCTTCATCATCTAGACATTATAATGATTTATTGTAACAATCCACCTTAGTCCTATGGTCTGCCATCCAATCCATACCAATTAATATATCATACTAACCCAATGATAGGACATTGCTATTTGATGTTGTAGTCATACCATCCAGTTCTAGGTGGCACAATTCTACCAATTTTGTTATTTTATTTATGGCTCCCATGGTTAACTGAATCATCGACAACTTGGTATGCTCCTTTTTCTTCATGGTGCAATATTTTACTAATTTAGGGTTAATAGAACTAAGGTTAGATCTTAGGTCAATTAAAATTGAAACACATTGATTTACAATATTAACTTCCATCTCAATTACCAAGGCCTCGTGATTTGCTTGTCGATTTTCCAATGCAGTGTAAATGCAAGGCATACTCTGGGCTATATCGTTCACTGTCACCACCTCTTCTATGTTGTATAACCTTTTGCCATTTTACTTTTGTGGTTGAGAGAAGTCATTCGCAAGTGATTTCCTCCATAGTTCCAACAATGAAGTTTATTATACCCCTCGGCTTCTCCTCTTGATGGCTTGGAAGGTTTCTCTTTGTTAGGAGGATGCATCTGATGGAATTCACCCTTGGTATGAGTGGTGAATTTTCCCATTTTCTTATGCCTAAAATATTTTGATCCTTTTCCCTTAAATTTACTCTGACCTTTCCTTTTCCAATCCATCTAGTTCTTAGTCTTGTGTTTGGATTGTTCATAATAGTAATTCATTTTCCAGATAGTATATTCCAGTGTCTTAGGTTCATTGAACTCAATCTAATCCCTAAATGACTGAGGTATCTTTGGATTTTTACCTTTTCGTCCTTGATATAAGGTACATACCTCAATAGTTCTAAGAATTTATTTGTATATTAATTTGGCATAAGCTGACCCAACTTGAGTTCATGGAATTTTTTACCTTAGCATCATAATACCTTGCTGACATATACTTCTCTCAAAAATATTTTTCAAATTCAATCCATGACAACTCCCTTTCTCATATGGCTTTAACGTTGCTCAATTCTTCCCCCCATATATGTGTGTTTCCTTTTAGGCTAAAAATTGTTACTTGGCCTTCATATTTTCAGATTAATTGTGTACTCTGAAATACTTCTTTATTCATAGCAACCAAGATTCTATCGCTTCAGCTTTCTTATTCTCTCCATTGAATATGGGAGGCTTTGATTTCTGGAATTCTTTCGTTGTTTGGCTTTTATCACTCCTTCATGTTGATAACGTCTTTGAACTATCGTTCTTGATGATTGATCAGGGTTGTATGCTCTTCTCTTCGGGGTGTATTATGGAGTCACTTTTCTCACAATATCTTCACTCTCTTGCATGTGCCTTTTTTATTTGCTCTCTTCCACTTTGTGAAATCCAAATCCATGCCTCTCTATTTCCATATGGCTTTTCTTGGATTTTCTTTTGCCCTGATAGATAACACTAGGCTTATATTGTTTTTGTTTTTGTAATTCTAACAGACTCTGCAAGATTATCACGTTCACTTCTACTAGTTTCTCCTGAGCCCTTACAATTCTTTTGTTATCTACCTTGCAGCTTCTTAGCTCAGCCTTCAAACTTCTGAGGGTGTTTGTTCAGTCAAGAGAGTTTTTTCCACCCTCTTCCCCATGGCTTCCTCCTCTTGGTCATACATAGTTCTATCTATATTGTATTGTACCATCTTGTTGCTCATCTTTTACTTTCTAGTTGGGACATAAAATGCCCACCTTGTGCTATTACACACAAGTAGTTGCCTATTAGATTTGACATAATATATCAACATGCTAACAAAGTATTTATTCATAATAATCATGTGTTTGCTATGACGCTTTTAAAATTTATTCCTAAATCTTTATTTTTTTTCGAAGGTTCATTTAGTCCAAGTGTTGAACCTAGGCTCTGACACCACTTTATAACACCACCTGCCCTACCATTTGCAGCTTTGTGGGTTATGGGGGAATATTAATAGCGTTTTAGCTCAAATCCCTCGATGATTATTAAGGCAGAGGGTTTCAAAGTGCCAAAATCCAAATTTGCAAATAGAGATAATAATTCATTTAATAAACTCAACTCAATGGAAATATATATATTGTGAAACTAGTTATGTATTAGCATCCCCTTAAGCATGTTCACATAGATAATATTCATAACCAAGTGTTATGGTAAAATATATATATATATATATATAATTCCAAATATCATTGACTATTCATTTATAGAATCATGTTATACTACAAGATTATATAATCATATTATTTCATAATAGAAGAATATTGATTGACATGACATTTATACAATGAGGTTTGCAATGTCAACATATACATATATCTACAACACAAGATTTATGCTATGTCTTTTCAAATTCTAAACTATACACACACGTCACTATGACCAAAAATCAACATTTATATACCTATAGTCAAATGTATAACAAGTAGCGGTGATTGAAGATTACAATATAAATCACATGCAACACTACTATGTCCATAAAATTAACAAGGTATAAATGGTTCAAGTATTTTCCAATTGTATCTCGAAGGAATGTGAGAAATGGAGGTGGTAAATGTTTAATCGCCAAGTTTACGCTAAAAGAACAAGAAAAATGAGAGTGGTAGATGTTCAATTCAGGATGGAACTAATATTTATTTTACATATATTTTAGCATAAAATAAATACCTTTTAACTGAAATATTTCAACCAATTCGACGATAATTGAATTTTATTTACAACATGAATACTTTTTGCCTTTGAGTTAAAATCATCGAGTGCATTCTGCTCATATAGGCATACATCCCCTTAAAATAACATGCCTTCACAAATTAATTTAAGCCATGGGTATTTAAATTCATCATGACGGTAATGTCATAGGTAAAATGGTCGGCATGATTCGCATTACGTCTCACCAATTCTAAGGGTATAAATTTCATGAAAGTCAATTATTTCTAGGTTGAGAGCCTTATGCATTGCCCATCAAAACATAAAATTTCCACCCACTCTATCTCTCTTTTTCAGGCATGCCAACATACACCGCTTCATTCCCTCCCTAAAAATGACTTCATGAACACTAACTCCCGTCGATATTTTGAAACAAAAGAAAGTCCTCTTCATTGGTAGTGAACCGAGCCATAGGTCAGAACATCATGAGGGTAATGAATTAAGGGAGTGAAATGGAGTAGGTAGAGTGAATTCTAGATTGGCATGGCGATTTTGTTCAAGAAGAGGGAGGTCCTATCTCTACTAGACCATATTAGACTATAGTATCAAGTCTGGAGGAGAGGAGTTGTTCCTCCATGAAATAGGTCGTCGTCTTACATAAGTAGAGAGATTGATAGACAGATAAATTCTAGACTTTATCTATTTCGCAGAGCATCCCTTCATTAATGTGGGCATTTCATAAAAAATCAAATATAGATAGTGTAAATAAGAGCAAGTAGAGCTTACTACAATGCTAATAGTGCTTTCTTTCCATAGCAATAATTCTAGTGTTATTTTTACTAGGTTAGTTGAATTAGACACCATCGATGCAAAAGAATTTCACCACATGGCTGAGTCAAACTCTGAGAGCTTTGGGTCGTCATTGACATACTCTATATTACTATTAAAACTGAAACGAGAATCCTAGGCCAGTAAATTAAGGTAAACCATTTCTAACGTTCAAGCTTTGCTAGATAGTTGTATATATCTATATCTATTGTAGACAAACAAATTCCTAGGTGATGGGTTGAACACATGACAATCAAGCTGACACGATAGGTATGCTTAAAGATTGGTGTGTGTGTGTGTGTGTGTGTGCGCGCGCGTGTGCGCGTGTGTGTCTATGTGTGTATACACACGTACCTATAGGCATTTGGTCGATTAACAAGGAATTGGTGTATGTATGGGAATGTGTATATCATAATTGAACACATGCAAGAGGATGCAAGATGTTAGCAGGGTCGAATATACAATCAAGACACTCGTTGTGGGATGATTAATGAAGGTTCTATATACAATTCAGTGGAAACACATAGTACAATCCATATGATTTTATGTGCAGACTTGGAGTTTTACTGTGACTTTGAAATTCAAATACAAGGAGTAGATGACTTATCTAGTAAGTTGAATTATGTGGCGATTAGAGAAAAGGAGACACATTCACTTACCAGCCATAGGCAATCATGAAACAATGTTTCGTCCTTGCCACCCTTTGTCAAGTCCAAGGTCTGAGTACTTGTATTTTTGAGCAATTTCCCAAATGAAATGAGCAATCATTATGTTTGTACGTCAATTATCAACTAGGGGCAAGCATGGTGGTTTATCAACTATAGCAAGTACATGTGGTTTATTAGTCCTAGAAAGCACCAATGATTCACTACACAGGTGGTTATTCAACTTGAGGTAGGTACAGTGGTTTATCAGTCGTAACAAGCATTGTGGTTTGTCTACTCCCATTGGGAAACTAGATCGTGAAATCAATCTCCCTCTACATACAAGTTTTTTCCACACATAATAAATTCCAAAAGCAGAGAGTGAATAGTTATAGTTTGTTGGATCCTTCATTTTTTGATTGATCAATTTTGATAAGAAATTGGTAGCAAAAAGAAGAAAGTGAGAACAAGAAAAAGGATAGAGCCATTGGAAATTACCAAGCGAGTGTGGAAATAGAACTGATAGCGTAAACAAGCGAACGTGAAAATAGAATTGACATTGTCAAGCGAGCAAGAGTTAGATTGATTTCGTCAAAGTGCAATTAAATTGATCTTGTCAAAGCACGGGAGTTAAGTTTGACAATATCAAATGAGCAAGTTGATTAATGATGTCAACAAGGCAAATCTATAAAAGGAGTTGCAAGGCAAGCTATGAGACGCACACACACATAGGAGAAGCCGAGAGAGAGAACCAACTCGCAGTTGGGAATTATATTATTTTATGTTCTTTGTATCTATAATTGTGGCTATAATAAGATTCAATGTGTCGAGCTTAGTTGTAACTTAGTGGATCGGCAAAAATGAAGATTTAATCTATGTTTTGGCCTAATATTAATGAAATGAGACTATTTGTAGGGATATCTCTCGTGTAATGTGTATGACCTACTCTCTATTTATTTTTTTCTTTTAAGTTGATGATTGAGTCCATGGATAATGGCTTTATGTCTTGTAATGGTTAATAAATTATGTAAATGGTAAATGAACTTACCCACATTCACAAAACCCTATCAACATACTTGAATTCCTCACAACGCTTCAGGTGAGACCTTCTTCCCTTGCAGTAGGTTGAAAATTCTAATGAAATCCCTTTGTTGGCCCCTGAAGCAGAACCTTGGTCTCTCCACTATTTTTCGCCAACAAATGGTTCCATTGTCGAGACCCTTAAATTTAACCGTGGTTTTTCATATTATGGTGACTAGGATCTTAAAGAGTGGAATTCAAACATGGTGGGAGAAAAAGTGTGATGTTTTTTATCAACAACGAACAAAGTTATGACAGAATAATCTTGATTGGCTTCGTGAAGAGATCTTCTACTCTGAGCCTACTACTAATCAATAAGAAATATTTTGGGTCAAATTCCCCCAAAAGCTATATCGATGGTTACAACAATTGCAGGAGCCTTTAAGAGATCAAGATTATAGTCGAATCTATCGGAACCGGACTTCAACAGATCTAGTTGCACTACATCGCATAGACCACGAACTTACTAGAGTTGTTGATTTCTGGGTGAAAACTACATTTGAAGGGTATATTATTGAATTTGCTACATAAAATAATCAGTCTTTCTCGAAAACATAAGCATATTTCGAGTTTGGGTTGAGAGGAAGATTGTTGAAGGAAATCCCTTTGTGGATTAAGATCCTATTGGTGGAAGAAAGGTTGTTACCCTTCCCTTCAACTAACAAGGCAACTTAAAACCCTTGTGTTGGGGGGAGGAACTTTGGGGAGAAAATGGTCTATTGTGGAATATAAGAAAGAGTTTTGATGGAAGGGGAAGAATTATGGAGTGTTAGATACTTTAGGGAGTAAGAAGGGTTCATATATTTGAGGAATGGGGGGAAAGAAATATGAGGGAGATTCGAAGGAGACGAGTAGAGTTGAATCAAATAGAGGAGGGGTTGATCAACCCAGAGTTGCAAAACAAAGGGTTGAGAACAGGTGAGAGTTCTAGCAGAGGAAAGGAAGCTAGAGAAAGTGAGTTAGAAGAACAGAGTCACAATGATGATGCCCATTAGGAATGAGGTGAATCCCAAATACTAGATGAAGAGATTGTGGAGACCGACCCTAGTACCCCTATAGATGATGATATGCATTTTGTGATGCATAGGTTGTTCCAAGAAGACATTGCTTCACCTAAAATCATTATTTCACAAGATAGAAACACAATTAGTTCTCTTTCATCCCTTCCCCTTGTGATATATCAAAATCTGGTAAGTTTGTTTTCAAGATTTCTAAGGCAAAGCATAATCTGGTGAATTTTTTGCAACTTGTTCCAAACGGGTTTGTTTTAATTTCACCCAATACTACTCCAATGGTTGGTAATATAGTGAGATCTTTCACCCGTACCCTGAGTTTTGGGGCCAAGGAGATGAAGATGTTGAACAACACTAGTACCTATGTGAGGCCATTTGGAGGTCCAAAGCAACTTCAGACACAATTAAGTTAGTTGAGTTCCAACTATGTTGAGGGGAAGAGCCCTTCGATGGTACATCAAATCTATACAAACCCTTCAAAATTTGACTTTTGATATATTGAAAGAAGAGTTCATTAAATAATTTAAATTGCCTTAGTTTAAGTAGCATGCTTTGACTGAGTTGTGAGACATCAAGCATAAGGAAGGAGAATCTGCATGGGAGTGCATGCAAAGATTCAAAGATGTTGTAGGGAAATTGACCCATCCATCCATCTAGATCATCAAAAAGAGTGGTTCATTTAGGATTTTCTACCATTAACAAGAATACCTTTGACACAACAAAATATTACCACTTTAGTAGAATCCCTAGAGAAAGCAATGAAAATTGAGGCGATGAAAGGATATCCATGCCACTTCAAAGCAAGTTCTACTTCTAGTGATCTTTCTCTAACTAATCTACAGAACCAAGTTGTTTTTTTGACCGAGAATTTAAAGGAGATGAATGTTGCAAAATTTGGTTGTCCATAGGTCTAGTGCACATGTTGCTACACAAAGGGCCAATGTGTTACTGAGTGTAGAAGGTTGTGGGGTACAAGATCTTCCAATATCCTGATAGGACCCCCCTCCTCCATAGATAAGTCATTCAGGAGGAGTTACACAAGTCTCTTCAATTTTTCCTTTTCAAGGACATACTCAATATCATGCCCTCCCCAATCAACAAGGTATGTCCTCTAATGAATACTGTGAAAATTTTCATTCTCATGGGCATTCGCCTTAGTTATGCCCCATATTGTATAATTATTCAAATATTCCTAAATCATTTTTTTTCAAGTTCTTTGGATCTCCTACACATGGTACTAACCAATGCAGAGCTTTCGATGCTCTGGATGACCCGTTGGATCATTCCGCCTTCTGAGTGAATGAAATAACTCGAGGAAGGGGAGGTGTAAGGTATAGAGGAGTAAGAACTAGAGGAAGAGGACCAGATAGATATTACAATTGTTAAGAACATGGAGATGTGGCCAATGATTATATGATACCATAAAGACCATGATGTTCACATTATCGTGTTAATGCCCTGTAACAGAGGACTATCATGAATTGTTTGCCTGATGGCAAGAGTGAAATCGATTGAGGGGCCAATTTGATTAATTCAAAGTCACGAAAAATAGAACAAGTCCAACAACCAATCATAAATGTTGTTACCCAATGGGGCACTCTCACTGGTGTTGATAAGGGCACTTTCCAACAACCCATCATTAGAAAGGTTGAACTTTCACTAGCCAATTATGATCCCATTCAACAAAGAGGGTACTTTAAAGATGCCACTGATATTTTCAGGGAACTAGATTCCTCTTCTTACATTCTAGAGTTGCAAAACAAGAGAAAGGACAAAATTTATCCCCTGACAAGAGACCATCACCTAATCCCCATTTTTCTCAACAATCTTCGCAACCTATTACAATGCGATTTCAGTTGTTCCTTGATATTTTGAATGATAAGCAACTCCCTTGTGGAATAAGTTGAAGGGAATAGTGAGGGATGAAGAGCTATATGAATGACCTATCTATGCAAACCTACTAGAACACCATAGTTTAAGGGTTAAGTGTAATAAAAGGACAACTAGGAAAGAGTTCAGGATATATGCTTATATTGTAGGTTATCAGATTAAGGACACCATGTTGGACCTAGGATCTGATGTCAATATTTTGTCCAAGAAAACCTAGGAGGCACTAGGACAACCTAAGTTAGTATTTTCTCCAATTCAGTTGTGAATGGCAAATCAATATTGCATTTTTCCTATTGGTCGATTGGAAGATGTAGAAGTGGATATTTTAGGTGTCAAAACCTATGCAGACTTGGAGGTTACTGACATTATCAGAGACAAGGATCCATATCCTACTTTATTAGGGTTTGATTGGGCCTTTGAAAATTATGTTATTATTGATTTGAAAAGGGAAACCATGACCATTGAAGTTGATGGGACTATAGTTATTCAACCCTTAGCTCCTTATCAGGGTCGTAGATACAAAGATCTAATTAATGATATGGAATATCCTAATTTCCTTGATTAGTTGTATCAAATTACCACAAGAAAAAGGGAAGACTAGATCAATGCTACAGTTGATAGATTTATTAGGTGGCAAAGTATCCAAAACACAGAAGCGGGTTCTGATGTTGTTTTAGAAGAATAGCAACAAGGGGATCACGAACTATATTCCTAAATATGTGAAACTATATGATCTTCTTGATGGATTGGGACAAAGGTAAGAATTATCCCATTTTTATGATCTTGTTCCTATAGACATTTTTCTAAAAGATATTGAACTTATTGTTGTGTAAGAGCAAAGATTGCCTTTAATGGATGTTGCATTGCAAGCTACTCCTACCTGGTGGTGGGTAACCCATCACAACAACCTTTTATCTTGGGAGATGGCCAAGTTTTCCCTTCTATGTAGATTTGTTGAACCAGAGAAAGGAGAAAATTTAATTCCTTTATATAAAGGTCACACCAGTCCTAAAAAGCATGTTCAAGCATATGTCACAACCTAGAAAAAGAGAAAGTTACATGTTGAATTATGGGTGCTTGAGTTTATTAACACTCTAGGAGCTATTCCCAAGGCTTGGTTTTTGAAAGAGGGAATGAAAAGACAAACCTCTAATTGGGATGAGATGATTTCCTAGTTTTGTATTGATTTCACTTTTTCAGTTCAAGCTTCCTATATAGCTAAAGTATTGAAAGTGGTTAAGCGAGTTTTGTTTCCTACTGGAAAACCCCTTTTAGAATCCTTTAAAAATATAAGTTGTGGAACTTTATTTAATTCAGTTTTCATATTGCTAAAACTTGTAGGAAGATCGATAAAGAACTAGAGGATGATGATTTGGAGGGACTGAGACTTTTGCCTTTTAAAGAATCTAAAGGAGAACGAAGTATCAAAGATAATCCCCCTCAAGATGCTCCTCATTTACAATATTGTAAGTTGCGGAAATTTAATATTGGTTCTGATGAAAAACCTAAATTAGCATCCATAATAGATTATTGGGATGAGCAAACAACTAAAGAGATATTTGATCTACTCAAGGAGTATGAAGACTTATTCCACACATATGTTTCATAACTAAAATGCATCAAAGGATATTTAGGTGAAATGAAGATAGTTTTAAAATCAAATGCATGACCAATGAAACATCGTCCATATCGACTAAACCCTAGAGTTAAAGAAAAGGTTAAGAGAGAGATTGAAAAAATGTTGGTAGCAAAGCTTATTTTTCCGGTAGATGAGGTTCATTGGATAAATCCTATAGTTATCCAAGTCAAGAAGGATTCTAATGATATCAGAGTTGTGTAGACTATCGTAGTTTAAATAATGCATGTGTTCACGACCCCTTCCCTACTCCCTTCAATGATGAAGTCTTGGGCACTATTGCGGGACATGAGGCCTATTATTTTACACATGGATTTTTAGGCTACCATCATGTTAGGATTGTAGAAGAATACACGAATAAGACGACTTTTACTATAGAATGACGATCATATGCATACCATGTAATGTTATTTGTACTTAAGAATGCTCATGTAGTTTTATCTAGTATTGTCATTGCAACCTTTAGAGAATACATACATAAGTGTTTGGAAAATTTATATGGATGATTGGAAATCTATAATCTATTGAAGAAACATGCAATCTTTCTCAGGGTAATGTTTGACCGGTGTAGACAACTACAAATTTCGCTTAATTTAAAGAAATGTATTTGCTATGTGCCATTTGGGAATTAGTTGGGACATATTGTCTGTAAAGTTGGTGGATGAGTTGATCTATTAAAGTTGTTGTAATTCTTAACATGCCACTTCCAAAGAGTATTAAGAAACTCAAATATACTTTGGGACATACAGGTTATTAATGCAGGTTTATACATAATATTGCTTTTATCACTACATCACTTGAGAAACTTTTGAAGAAATATGAATCTTTTGTATGGACTCCTCAATGTGATGTTGTGTTCGAAACATTAAAAGAGAAATTAGCAAGTGTTCGTATCCTAGTTTACCCTGATTAGAGTAAGGAATTTCATGTGCATATTGATGTTTTCAGAACTTCTCTTGGTGTTGTTCTTGTGCAACCAGGAGAAGAAAACCTGGATCATCCAATATATTTTGCTAGTAGGAAGCTATTTGTTGCAGAGTGCAATTATACTACAACTGAACAAAAAGCTTTGGCGATGGTGTATTCTCTTCATAAGTTTTTCCACTAGTTGTTGGGAGGCCATTTCAAGTTTTTCATAGACCATTAAGCTTTGAAGCATCTTTTGAATAAACCTATTTTACAGGGAAGGATATACTGGTGGTTATTGTTGTTTCACTAATTATCTTTTGAAGTCATTGTGAAAACTAGGGGATCTAATGTGGGACCTGATCATCTTTCTAGATTAGAATTAGGAGAATCAGGGGGTTCTATTGATGATCAACTACCTGATGTTGATTTGTTTCGAATTGAAGTTGTTCATGATTACTTAGATGATATTTCACTTTTTTTTTTTTTTTACTAGTAGTTGTCCTGAGGATTATTCCACAACACAAAAGAAGCATCATGTAGTTAGACTAGCTAACCATAAACTTATTGCAAGCCAATTATACGAATTTGGCATTGATAATATTCTCCACAAATGTGTCTTCAGTCATGAAATGGATGATATTCTATAGGAGTGTCACAATGGAGTCGCAGGAGGACATGTTGGAGGAAAATATACCACTCGTAAAGTACTACAAGCAAGATTGTGGAAGGAAACTTTGTTCAATGATGTCAAGGAGTTCACCAAAACTTGTGATGTTTGTCAGAGGGTTGGGATACCTTATCATCAAGATGAACTACCATTACATCCAATTCGATCATTACAAGCTTTTTAGAAGTGGGTTGTTGATTTCATTGGACCTATCAACCCTCCTACGTGACATTTGCAAGAAAGATACATTATTACCACAATAAACTATCTCACAAGATGGGAAGAAGCTACTCTAGTGAGAGATTGTATTGCTAGTATTGCAACTCGTTTCATCTTTGAGAATATTATTACCAGCCTTGGTTATTCAAGGAGTTTGACTAGTGATCAAGAGGCCCATTTTATTTATTATACAATAGCAACTTTGACTCAGGAGTTTCTTATTCAATACCATAAGAGTAGTCCATACCATCTACAAGACAATGGTACAATGGAAGCTTTAAAAAAATTCTAGATAAAGGTCTCATAAAAGTATGTTTAGCTAATAAAGATTATTGGGGTGAGAGAGTTCCTGCAACACTTTGGGGCTCTAGGACTACAACCAAGACATTATAAAAGTACACTCCATTTCAGTTGGTGTATGGAAGACAAGTTATAGTCCCTATGGAATTCCTTATTCCTAATTTATACATTGCATAAGCTATTAGGATGACAAATGATGATTCAGTCACGGAATGACTCCAAGAGTTATGGGAATTAGTTGAACAAATATTTTAGCATATTTTCATCAAAGTGTGGAGTAGTAGAGGCAGGAGGCATGGCATAATTGCCACATCAATAAGAAGTATTTTTTTGTTGGGGATGAAGTTCTTCTTTATGATAATAAGTACTTGAAACATCTAGGGAAACTCCAAATGCATTGGTTGGGGTTATTCCTAGTTGCAAAAATATAAGATTCAAGGGTTTTCATACTTGCACAACTTGATGGTATTCTTTGGCCTGGTTGGGTGAATGACGTTCACCTGAAACCCTATTATGCCCCTTAATTCATGATTTTATGTTGCTCTATGTATGGGAGCATAGATTAGGTCTTAGGTTATGATTTATTCAATGTTTTTTGTTGTGGTAGTATAATCTAGTTTCTTTTAGTTGTGTCGTAAGTTTCTATTTTTGTTGTTGTGTTATACTGAAACTAATTATGGTCAGGGAGGTATAGCCTGTGTCACTTAGTTGTCAATTTGTTTCTCTTAGTTATGTGTCCATTGGTGGTGGAAAGAAGAAAGAAAGAACCATAAAAAGGATAGAGTCATTGGAAATTGTCAAGAGAGTGTGGAAATATAATTGATAGCATCAACAAGCGAGAGTGAAAACATAATTGACAACATCAAGCAAGCAGGAGTTAGATTGATTTTTTCAAAGCACGGTTAGATTGATCTTGTCAAAGAGCAAGAGTTGAGTTTGGCAATATCAAAGGAGCGGGTTGATTGACGATGTCAACAAGGAAAATCTATAAAAGGAGTTGCAAGGCGAGTTGCGAGACACACACACACACACATAGAGGAGAAGTCGAGAGAGAGAACCAACTCACAATCGGGAATTATATTATGTTATGTTGTTTGTATCTGTAATTGTGGATTTGATAAGATTTGCTGTGTTGAGCTTAGTTGTAACTATGTGGATTGTTTGCAAGGATATGTTTGGTGTAATGTGTATGACTTACTCTCTGTTTAAATTTGTTCTTTTAAGTTTTTGATTAAGTTCATGGGCAATGGCTCTCTACCTTGTAATGGTTAATAAATTATGTAAATGGTAAATGAACTCACCCACATTCACAAAACCATGTCAACATACTTAAGTCCTCACAACGCTTCAAGTGAGACCTTCTTTCGTTGCGGAAGATTGAAAATGTCATCTAGACTATAGTTGAACCTCTTTGTCGGCCCTTGAAGCAAAACCTTGGTCTCTGCACTATTATTTGTCAACACAATTCAAAGGAATAAGTATTCTTTTTGTATTACAAAAATCTTTCTGGTTTTCAAATTTGGGTTTCCAAGGTAAATTCTTTGTGTTAATGAATGTGTGTACCATTACATCTTTTTTGTTTTTATTAAGGATATGTTTGCAACAAATAATTGTACAGGGTTAAAACCTACACCATTGTAGTTGCAAGTATATAAAGTATTGCTTGTTATAACTTTGACATGTTTGGAAAATTTGTATGTAACTTGGTGGCACAAAAAATCCTCAAAGCATATTTCATGGATGACCCATCACAGTTAACACAAACAATGCCAACATATTCATGTAACTCTTTTAGAAAAACTTTAAAATCAAACAATGTTTTATTTTCTTCCCTCTCACATATAGTATGATGCGGGTATTGAAAAATATTTCCAAGCTAACACTTTGAATTATCTTCTTTGCCATGGGAATCTTATACACAATGGAAAGGGATAAACCTTATAGAGTTGTAAAAGAAAAATATCAAGGAATCTTGCATACAAGCTATCTACAAATGTTTGAACACATTATTTTACAACTTGTTTGCAACTCTTTAGTGAACTATCAATGCAAGGTTTCCATGATTACTTTTGTGTATCAACAAAATCACGAGATGCATATGGAGTTATTACAAACCATAAATCATGCCTATGATCAAGACCCTCTTCATCAAACATTTTTGGATAACCAAATTTAGAGGCATACAAAAATTTAGATAAGTAACATGTGTTATTTGCAAATGGGTCACTTCTTAAAAACCACCTTTTAAGATTTTTTATGGTAATGTCTATCGATGCCCCTAAAGAGGTAATATCAACATGCTTTTCAAAATTTCTTATTCAACTTGTTTAGTTCGCACATTATATCTGCAAGTATATGTAAACAAAACTACTAAAAAGATCTTTGTTTTATCATACCATGCGTCTTTTTGTTTCAATTTCCAACAAAGCCAATATGGGAGGTATCAATACAACAAGCCTTTCCATAACTTGTCCTCTCGAGAGCCATTTAACTTCGGGGATTTGAATACTTTGAAGGGTTTCAAGCTACAAAAGTTCTTGTAAAACAATAAGTTGACTATTTAATTTAATAGAATGTTACACCCCATACCCTATTTGTCAATTTTTTTAACAAATAATAATTTAGGGATTCTTTTAGTAGAATGTGGCTAAAACTTCATAATGAACAATACAATGGATACTTACAAGATTAGGTATATCATTAAAAAAAACAATTTCATTGTCAATCATTGATGAAGTGCTATATGTAGAAATTACTATTAATATTTTATTTCAAAGGTTGCTTGCTTTCTTGTCCACATGGGGTAGTTCAAGCGGCAGTGGCCGTGGAAATGAAGTCTCACCGAACCGGAAGTCTTGGGTTCAAATCTTGGGCTACCCTTCCCCTGTAGTGGGGTATGTAATGGACATGAAAATCAGAGAGTCCTACCAAAGCTTACAAAAAAAAAAGGTTGCTTGCTTTCTTTAAACCATTAATTGCATCATCTGTTGTTTTTCCTCATACATCACAAACATTTATGAGCTTTAAAATATATCAAATCAGAGGCCCCAAGCCTTGTGAGTTTATAAATATAAACACTAGAGCTACTATAGTATTAATATCACTTATAGGTGTAGTTAGCTCCTCACGAGGTAAATATAGAATTCCCCAACAAAGAAGAGCAATTGACCAATTATAAATAAAGAGAAATAGAAACATAGTTCCAATAAAGGGAACAAAGGGACCATATTCTTCCTCCACAATCTGAATAAACCACAAGGTGTTTCTCTAAACTATCATGTGTGCTTTCATCTAAAAAAAATTATCCAACATTCTTGTAGTTTATACCTTTTCAAGATACTTCGATATAGCGAAATGAATTCTTTGTAGCCATGTGATTTGCATATGATGTGTTCTATTTGTTCTTGGGAATGTTGGGAATCTACAAGGACATTGCAAATAAGCAAAGGGATTCACAAAAACAACCCAATAAACTAATTTCAAAGTGGCTCTTTACTTGTTCCTCAAATCAATGCATGTTTTATGTTCTATAATAAGTTTTGCTTGTGAAAGTTTATGGATGCTTGAATTGGCATAAACAACTACTAAATCACACTATAAGGTAAAGCAACCATTGCTAATCCCTAATTGTCCCACTTCCTTATGTGTTGCATGATGTATGCATTTAATAATTGTCTTTCCTTCATGTTTTGTCTCTCTTAACAACTTATACTTAGTTTTCCATTCCTCATGAAACTCTTGTTTTACTTTCAATTTTCTTTTCTTTTGAATCTTGGGTTCTTAACCTTAAAATTCTTCATTACTCTCTTCTTTATACCCTAATATATCTAAGTCTTCATTCAATTCAAAATTATGTGTTGTGTTTCCACGACACTGGAGAATCTAGTTTAGGGTCCTAGAATCTCTTACACTACCAACTAAAATGCCACAACAAACTACTTTGTACAACATAAAAAATATAGCAGTAAATCAACTAGTGCACAAATAAACAAGTTTTTCAACAACCCAACTTTGTTATAATATCAAACTATAATACAACTGTCTAGGGCTCCCATACCAGGGATCATGGCCCTCGTACAATCATTGATACTAGAATACAAACTGGGGTTTGATGTCAGTCCTTCAACAACCAATCTACCAAGAACAAGACAACACTTGACCTACTTGTTGATGTAGCACTCCACAACCCTTTCAATCCAAGTGTGTTGAACACATCTGTCGATCCTTTGGCTCCCAAACTGCAACAACACAAATCTTCCTCTATCAATGAATCCTGCTCCTTTAGGTCACTGAACACGACTCACCAATCTGCCCTCTAACTGATCATTTGTCCATCAATGAATCAACACATAGGATCTTCTTGTGATTTGTTCAAAACCATGTTTTTGAAAAACTCCTTAGTTGCCCATTGTTGCTCCTTAGTCCTTCAATAATGCAACCATTTGGGACTTCTTCCCACTATTTCCTTCCTATGCTACTCCAATGAAGACAATATTATGGCATGGAGGTTGCCCTTTATCACTGCAAGATGTCCTTCTCTTCAACAAACATGGGCTCAAAGATTGGTCCACTTGGCTGCCTTCTTTTGTCCTTCAAAGAGTTAACCCTTTACCTCCAAACCACTACCACTTCTAGTAGACCTAATGTCCTTCTCAAGTTTTCATGTAAGGCACCCTTTGGACACCTACTTTCTCCCCTCCAATCAACCACGAGATCCACAAACCACCTATACTAACTAGGGTCCCAATCCTGCACCCTTCCTCCTTGAAGACGTACAATTCTAGCCTTCCAAAATACTTTAGGTAAAGGCCTGCAATCTCTAAGGTATCCGACCCTCTCTAGGACATATTGTACTTGCATAAAATTACTAAATTCTCACACCTATAGGCCCTTATTTGTTGTGTTGCTCCTACAGAATAATGTGACTTAATCTGGTAGCCACCTAGGCTGCTCGACCTCCCAAAACATAGTATCTTCATCCTACAACTACACAAATATCCTCTCCTCGTTACAAAGAGATAATTTCACTCTTTTTTATGCCTAGAAAAACCCCAAATAAACTCAGCCCTAACTCTCCTTCTTTGTTGCCTATACATGCATAAAACATAGCCCAAACAATCATAAGAACGTACCCAAAACTCGTCCAATCCAATTTTCTCCTTCGCTTTAGCTTCTAGGGCTGCAACTCTTTCAGGAGTATTCGACCTCCTTTTTTGTCTTCCTTAAGGAATGAATGCCTTGATTGGGTGTGTGAAATGAGCCTTCTATTCTCCTCTATTTATATACTTCCTTGGGTATTATATATCCCTTCCAAGAGGGGTCTCTTCAACTAAGGCCGAATTAAACTTTAGAATAATTAGCCTGCATGAAACATATAAAAAATAATTTCTCTCGATCTACAAGGCCTCTCTTGGTGCTTCAAGTAACTGCTTACTCCTCTAAGGGTACTCTATCATCTCCAACTGTCAAGTGTCCAAATCCATGCACAGTTTCACACCCACAAGCTTGGGTGCAAAGCCTACCTCTTTGGTTCTTAGCCCACAAATTCCTTTTGTGGTGCCAAATCCTCCACAACCCTATAACCTAGGGTTTGGAGTACCTCCCAAGCTACAAATATCAACATTATGTTCATCTTTATTCGATGTTGAAACTTGTTTAGTGGACCATCCAATTTTATTTTAAAAGAATAATTCCAAGGACAATGAATTCACCATATATTAGTGCATAACTTTATGTATATTTGGACTTTGATAAAACTTAGTAGATTACCTTCGTCATTACATCTCAATATATCTTAGCCTTCATTCAAATCAAAATTTTCTCATCTTTTTTAGGTGATGAAACTTGTGATGCATGGACTATCTAAAACATTTTTAAAAGAATAATTTCAACAATAATGGATTCATTATATATTAGAACATAACTCTATGTATATTTGGACTTTGATAAAACTTAATAGATTACTTTGAGAGCAGATAATTTGATAAAACTTAATGGATTATCTTGACAATGGATAATTCATTGTATGCACAAATAAAAGTTTTAATTTTACACTTGATATGAGGGCAACATGTCACTTGTAGGAATTGAACCTAGGTGGTGTTGAATTTTGTAACTATGGCCAGTCTTCATAATGTATATTTTAGCCCTCGATGTATTTATATTGATTAATGTAAAGCATGTTCTTCATCAACTAGAGTGAAAAGAAAAAAAAAAAATTTAAGTCATGTGCTTATGGTCTTTTAAAAGAGAAAAAATCGAATTTTCAAAATTGAATTTTTGGCTCCAAAAATTAGTCAAGTCGGCCCAAGTAGAAGAGACAGCCATTCTATCCAATAGATCACTATATAGTTCAACCTCCTCCTCAAGCAACAATTTGATCTCTCTCAAGCAAGAATTTTCCAGGCATCCAAGCAAAGGACAAGGAGAACGAAAAAGAAGGATGAATTCATTTCATTCTCTCATTCTCTCTCTCTCTCTCTCTCTCTCTCTCTCTAGGTTTCTGGGCATTTACTGGGAGACCAAATTTCAACCTAGGGAAGAACAATAAACCTGAATTGTTGGAGCGGATTGGAGGCTTGAATTGGAGGCTGTTGACCAGGTTTAACCATAGATTTGTTCAAGGTCTATTTAACTTAGTTGTTGATTAGAAGTCTAGGTGTGTCTCTTGTTTTAAAAAAAAAAAAAAAAAAAAAAAAAAAAAAAAAAAAACTCTATTGAAGTGGTTGTTTGGTTTTTCTCCCAAGTGGGTTTTCCCAGGGTAAATCTTTTGTTCTCTTTATGCATTGTGATCACTATTGTCCTAGCGTTTTTATATGGTTGAAATTCTGAATTATAATGTTGAATGATATACTGGAAAAATTAAAAGAAGAACAACATCATTAAATGTAATTATCATTTTTTAGAAATATTGTACTCATATCTATTGCACTAGAGAAATCAACATCGTATCAAAGCTTTGGTGAAGGAAGGGACACTGAGATCACTCTTGAAGAAATCTACATTGAGATAACTATTGTTGAGACCTTCTTGATTGTTGATATACATCCATGGCTTCATATATGAAGTCAAAGGATGAGTTAGAAGGGATTTCAAATTTCATAGCTTGGAAAACTAAGATTGTTCTTATTCTTGCAAAGAACAAAGTTTTGGATATTGTGAAGGGCAAAGGTTAAAGAACCACAAAATGATGTAGGAAAAGAAAAGTTCAAGGAGGATGACAATACTTCCATGAGCCTTATTGTGGATTCTATCAAAGACCATATGATCCCCTATATCTCAAAGCTTGAAACTTCAAAGAAGATGTATGATGCAATAACTAATCTATTTACAATCAGCAACATTGGTCAAGTCATGAATATGAAGACTAAGCTTCGTGATGTAAGAATGAAAAATGATGACATTCTGGCATCATATTTGTAAGAATCTCTAAACTAAGAGAATAACTTCAAGCAAGCGATGAAGTCATCTCTGAGAAGGAACTTGTGACTACAACACTTAATGGATTACTTGGATCATGAGATGCATTTGCAGCTGGTATAAGTAGCAGGAAGGAAGTTCCCTCTTTTGAAGAACTATGGACATCTTGTGCTTAAGAATAATCAAGGATTATATCAAAAGATAAAAGGAAGAAGTCTCTCAAGCATTTGTAACATGTTTAAAGAAGAAGAATGGAGGAAAGAAGAAGTTTGGTTTCCAAAATAGAAAACTAAAAGGAAGACCTATTCCACAAGGAAAGAGAGATATGTCAAAAATTCAAAGTTATCGTTGTTACAGATTTGGTCACTATATGAGCCAATGTCTTAAAGGAATGAATGATAGAAAGAGGAAAGGAAAACAACATGCTTCAGCAATAGACATTGATGAACATCCAAAGAAATCCGAAGGTGACAATGTTTTCTTTTATTTTTTTTCTCTAACAGGTTCTATTGCAGATGATGATGATATGTGGATGGTGGATAGTGGTGCTTCAAGACATATGACAGGAGATTGTAGCAATCTCTCTAACATGATGGGAATTTTTTTTATCACAAAGGGCAAAGCTTGGAGACAACCACAATTATGCAATCAAAGGAATTGGGAAGGAATCCATTGAGTTAGAATCTGGTAATAATTTTCATCTCAACAATGTTTTACATGTGCCAGGTTTGAAAAATAATTTAGTCTCTATTTCATGTTTGTAAGATAAAGGAGATAGAGTAGCATTTGTTGATGGAAAAGTGCTTGTATGGCCGAAGGGCTCTAGTATAAATGATGCTAGAGCTATTGGAATTCGTGAAAGAAGATTGTATAGACTCTCGGGTCAACCAACTCAAGCTTTAGTACATGGAGGTGTATGTAAAGGTTGTGCACTTGGAAAGAATGTCAAAAATTTATTTCCAAAGAAATTTTGGATCTGATAGTAGATCTAAAGAAATTTTGGATCTGATTCATTCTTATGCATATGTTCCTATGTAAGTGAAATTACTTGGAAGTTATTTATACAATGTAACTTTTATTGATGACTTCTCTCATAAGACATGGATCTATCTCATGAAGACCAAGGATGAAATCTTCACCAAGTTATAAGAATTCAAGGTTGAAGTAGAGAACTTGACAAGAAAGAAGATCAAGATTTTAAGATATTGCAAAGGAGGAGAATAGACTTCAAAAGAAATTGTTGCATTGTGTAAAGAAGTTGGGATTAAGAGGGAGTTGATTGTCCCCTATAATCCTCAACAACATGGAATGGTAGAAATAAAGAACAGGTCCATTATAGAATATGTCAAGGCTATGATGCATGATCATTTTTTCCTATGTTCTTATGGGGAGAAGCATCCTTAAACAATTGTATACATTCAAAATAGAAGTCCTCGTTGAATCAGGCAAGATATGACTGCTGAAGAAGCATTCACTGGACAAAAGCCAAAATTTGGCCATTTAAGAATCTTCAGCTTTCTAATTTACATTCATTTTCCTAGGGATAAGAGGAAGAAGCTAGAACCTTCAGGAAATAAAGGAATATTTACTGGTTATAATGAATTATCAAATGCTTATACAATCTACTTTCCATAGTAGTGACAGGTTGAGGTTAGCTGGGATGTTGCCTTTGATGAGAAGATTGCATATTGGAAGTCTAAAGAAGTTTCCATGGACTCCAACAATGAAGAAGAACATGAAGCTTCTAAGGAAGAAGGTTAAAGTCCTACAGAACATATTGAAGAACCAAAAAGGCCTTGTGAACCTATAGAACTAGTTGTTCCTAAGATCAAGAAAAGACCAGCATGGCTTAGATCTACCTTGCAAGAAGTAGAAGGACATGCAACTCCACATGGCACATCTAGAGAGAGTAAGATACCTAAAAGGTTCTCTAGTTATGCAACCCTTATGACTAATCTCATTGATGCTAAATCTTCCACTTATGAAGAAGTAACTAGCCAACAAGTGTGGAGGGATGCTATGATTGAAGAATACAATCCATCATGAAGAATGTTGTATGGGAAATTGTGTCGAGACTACAAGGGAAGTCACTAGTGACTTCCAAACGGATATATAAGATCAAGCATGCAATAAACGAAAGTATTGACAAATATAAGGTGTGATTTGTGGCTAGAGGGTTCTCCCAGAAAGAGGGAGAGGACTATGATGAGACCTTCACTCCAGTTGCCAGGTACACCTCTATTAGATCTATTATTTCTCTTATTGGATCTTTAGGTTGGAGTTTACATCAAATGGATGTAAAAATTGCTTTCCTCAATCATGTAATTGAGGAAGAGGTGTATATAGAGCAACCTCAAGATTTTGAGGTGCATGGGAAGGAGTCTCATACTTACAGGTTGAAAAAAGCCTTGTATGGACTCAAGTAAGCTCTAAGAGCTTGGTACGCTCAAAGTGATAGCTACTTGACGGTAGTTGGATTCTCCAAGAGTGATGTTGATCCAAACCCCTATTTCAAGGTTGTGAAGAATGTACCTATGATTTTTTTGCTATATGTTGATGACTTATTTCTGATAGGTGTTGAGCTTCTCAATTTTTAGTGTAAGAGGGAGCTGGCCTCTGAATTTGACATGCAAGATCTTGGCTTGATGCATTATTATTTGGGACTGGAAGTATGGAAGAAGCCTGGTGAAATCTTCCTTGGTTAAGGAAAATATGCTATTAAGACCCTTCAAAAGTTTGGCATGATGGACTATAAATCCATGGCAACTCCCATGGCGACTAATTTAAAGAAGTTGAGAGACTTTGAATTTGATTTGGTAGATCCACTTACGCATTGACAATTGATTGGCTCATTGATGTATTTGGTTAATACTAGGTTGGACATTTGCTTTGCAGTAAACACATTGAGCCAGTTCCAGGTGGAATTGAGACATGAACATTGGATTGCAGCAAAGCACATATTGAGATATCTACGCGGTACTTTAAATTATGGTTTGAGATATGTCTCAAACAATGATGTACAACTATAGGGATATACAGATTTTGATTGGGCAGGGAGTGCAGATGACAAGAAGAGTACTTCAGGAGGATGCTTCAGTTTGGGCTCTACCATGATTTCTTGGATGAGCAAGAAGAAAAGATCTGTAACACTTAGCATTACAGAAGCAAAATATATCGCAGCCAATGAAGCTTATCTGAAGCAGTGTGGCTTTGCAAATTGTTTGTAGGATTGTTTGACTAGGAGTTGGAATCAATCGTAATTTATTGTGACTATCAAAGTTATGTAAATCTTTCAAAGAACCCTGTGTTCCATGACAATTTGAAGCACATTGAAATCAAGTACCACTACATTTGTGATATGGTGCAAAAGGGAGAAATGAAGCTTAAGTGCATATCCATTGATGAGTAGACAATTGATATTTTGACAAAGCTTCTATCCAAAGCAAAGTTCATATGCTTCAAGGACAAGCCTGGGCTTGTGGAGATTGCCCCTCTTGTTGAGAGGGAGTGTTAATATGATAGCATATTAAAGATGTTCACCAGTTGGGGAGAATAGTTCTAGAAGCCCAATATCACTCAGTTGAGTGCGTGGCTT
>APFE030325295.1:27500-67603 GCA_000404065.3 Pinus taeda
TATAGTGAGAAAAAACAACTAAACATCATCTATAGTAGAAACAATGAAGCCCATATGATCAGCTCCCTTGCACAGGAGGAGTAGGATTGGTTGGGGGATGTAGGTAACTATCACACAAAAGGACACTCTTAATGCACTGTAATTGCTAGTCCATAATTTGGCAAAGCAAGTGTGATTTCTCCATCTCGAGGAGGAGTTCATCATGATTCTTGTTGCATTCAAACAATACTTTTCCTAGCAGCTCCTTGATATGCCAATACAAATCAACAATGATCAGATAATGGTTGCAACATCCTCTCTTTGTACTCAGATCAGGGATCCAATTGAAGATGGATGACAACACCTCGGAATCAAAGACGTCTTCATGTTCATCGACCACTTTTTCCTCAATGTGCTTGATTTATTGTTGCACCACCAAGTGCATATGAGGCCGGTACCTATATGAAGCAACGAGCACTATGGCATAGGCTTGAACGTTGTTGGGGCCGTCATGAACCCTAGCACCTCGTTAGGAGCATGGTCCTTGATAAGGCATGCTTGATAAAAATATTTCATATCCTGATAAAAAGCAAATCGGAGGAAGACAACCGAGGAAAGCACGACAAAGAGGGGTATGAATGCCAAAAGGGCAAGGGGGCTTCCAAAGGAAATATAAGCATAGAGAGCACAACTCAAGAGAAGAAGATGCCCCACCAGATTTGAAATATGAGCACATTGAGCATTGAATGAAAATAATCAACTGATGCAAAAGACAATTAATAAAATTCCAGGGAGAAGATTTATGGATATAGATGTCACTTTAGCCACCCTCGCTGTGCCAAAGAAGAACTAGACATTGCTCCTTTCCTAGTCAAACTTTGTGATAATCAAGTATAGGGAGACTGTCAGAACAACCAATATTGCTCGAGCTAAGAAAGAAATGGGATTCCCAAAGGAGAATGAGAGAGTGTGAGAGTAAACCAGAGATAAAACAGGAATAACAAGGAAGGCACCAAGCCAGGAGGGCTTGGTCCTTCCATAGACTTAGCGATGTCAAATTAATAGGCGAGAACATGTTGTGCATAGAGTTTACCAAACCATATGCAATATAGATTGCCACAAGAAATCACAAAAGCCAAAACCATTCCCTTACTTTGCATATAACCAATTAAATAAACCTTGAAATGCATAGTCCCTTAAATGGCAGCTATTGTTCCTTTGCAGAAATTCATTACATCGTCAATTTGGAGTGACCCACTTTTGTACAAGTCTATCATCAAGTGATTCTATATCAACATCCAACGATAAAGAGTTGTCCTTTATTGAGTCATCTAACTCATATGCATGGGTGAACGTGTGGAGGCCAGGTACCCATCCTCACTATCACGTCCCTCCTTACCTCAAATGTCTTCAGACGTGTTTCCATTAATGTCTAAAATAAACACTCCATGAGAATGAGAATGGAAAAAAGTATTGTTATCTTTCTCACTTACATTCAATTTTCTTTTTTTCAGAAGAAAAAATCTTGATTTTATATTAAGGAAATATATGATCGGCTTCAGAGAAGCGATTACATAAGGGCGATATTATGAAAACCCCAGCCATGAAGAGGGCATGAAAGCCCGAAGCCCGAAAAAAAACTCCATATAACAGCATAGTTCCACATACAACATAGTACCGTATATCTTTCAGAAAAAAACCCCACAAAACAACAATGTTCCAGACAAACCGGACTCGGACAAAATTACATATAAAAGACCAGATACAAAAAACAAAAACCGTATGCCAGTCCCGAAAGGTGGAGCTAAGATTTGCAAAAGATTCATGGACTCCGATAGTTCAGGAAACATGAGAGGCTTTAATAAGGCTCAAAAGAGCAGACGCCGACCTTCTGGCATCATGGAAAATGATAGCATTTCTCCACTTCCAAATGAGCCAACAAGAGTGAGTAAAAAGGGACCGCCGCAAAACAGACTGGCCACTCCACCACCTGATTCCATCCTGTACAGAAGAAAAAGAAAGATGAGGAAATCCAAAGGAAATGGAGAGATCATACCAAATGAACGAAGATATAGGACATTTGAAGAACAAATGTAGATTCGTTTCTGAGTCCATAAGGCACAAGGAACAACGCCCCGGGCCCGACCATCCCTTCTGCTGAAGCACTTCCCAAGTTAGATTCTTGTTGCAGAAGACAAGCCACAAAAAGAGGACCATTTTGAGCGGGCAAGAGACTTTCCAAAGGGGCATCGGAAAGATCGTGAGGGAGGAGATAGCAGGGAGGTTTGTAATAGCAGCATATATATTTTTGACAGAGATGGGGAGGGGTTTGGAAGGGAGGGCCCATACCAAAGCATCCATTGGAGCAGCGCGATGAATGGCCATGTTCGAGAGGCCTTGTACGAAGGAAGACCATAGTGGAGAGAGGGGAGGCGGAAGATGAAGATCAATTGCATCATTCCACACTGGGGACGAGTTAGACCAGGATTTGATTAACTTGTCCCAGGTAAATATACCTTTAGTATGGAGATAGTGGACCAGAGGGAGAGGAAAAAAGGAGGACGGGCCATTTATTAAGCGGTCAAAACCAATGTGGATGCTGGCCCCTGTGAAGATATTCCATCGCAGATGATCCAGAAAGAAATGTTGAAGCTTTCTGAAGCCCAACCATATGGCTGATCCTCTCCTTTTTCCCAAGGATTTTCTCCTGTACCAGTAAACAATTCCTTTTCCCTTTAGGTATTTCCTGTTTATGAGCTTGCTCCATGGGCCGTTCCCAAAAATCCCTCTGTGAAGAGATTTGCAGATAAGGGCTTTTCCAAAAACTTTCAGATCTAATAATCCCCAGCCACCATCTTTCCGGGATCTTGTAATATCCTCCATCTTGACGAGATGAATTTTTGATTGAATGGATTTACCGCCCCATAAAAAATTTGCAGCAAGAGAACACATTTTTTTTGTAATGGAGATTGGTAGAAGGAAAAGATGGGCCCAATAGACCGCTAGTTGGGACAGCACAGCCTGTACCAAAATAAATCTTCCCGCAAGTGAAAGAAATCTCCATTCCCATCCCGATATCCTGTTGTAGAAGCGGTCAATGAGCCAAGACCAATCCTGTTTTCGATAGCCTTTTGCCTTCAAATTAAAACCCAGATATTTTATACCGTTATCAATCGACTCCTGAGCGATGCCAAGCAGGGACGCTATCCATAAAATGAGATCTTCGTTTGAGTTGTTGTGGTACAATTTTGATTTATCCTTGTTAATGAGGATACCTGATGCTGATTGAAATTTTTGCAAGATGTTGTTTATGCAGGTCCAGGATTTTTTGCATAACATAGCAAAAATGAGAATGTCATCTACAAACAGATTATGGGAAAGATAATTGTCTTTACAAATTTTAACCGGGCGGCATTCCCTGTCCGCAACCGCCCTATTAATCTGCAAGCTGAGGGTGTTCATGACTAAGATGAACAGCAATGGGGAGAGAGGGCATCCCTGGCGAAGCCCCCTCTCGGCCTTGAAAAAGGAGGATGGAATTCCATTAATGATGACAGAGAAATGCACGTTTTCTACACAGGCCATTACCCATTCAATACCTTTAGATCTGAGACCGATTTTTGCCAGCAAAATTCGAAGGAAGCTCCAGTCCACGCAATCGTATGCCTTTTTGAGATCGATCTTGTAGATTGCCGCCTCTGTTTTATTTGATGCCATGGAAAATAAGCATTCTTGGGTCATTGCCACAACGTCCCAGATTTTTCGGTCTTTTAAGAAAGCATGCTGGTCCCTGGAGATGAATTGATTTAACGTGGGCTTTAATCTTTCCGCTATGATTTTAGATATGATCTTGAATAAAGAGTTACATAAAGAAATTGGACGATAATCTTGGAGAGAGGCAGATCCTTTCTTCTTGGGTATCAAAGCGATAAAAGTTGAGGATAAAGAACTGTGAATATTCCCCGACATACGGGATGCTTCTACCATGCGCAAGAGGTCCGACTTAAACAAGTCAAAGAAGTGAATAAAAAATTCGATGGGCCATCCGTCCGGCCCCGGACTTCTATCCTTTTTAAAGGATTTCATAGCGGAGAGGAGCTCGTCCTCAGAGACAGGCTTAATGAATTCCTCATATGCATGGTTATCGAACATAACAGGGACCGACTCCGCCGCCCAGAACATATCATGGTAACTGCTTTGTCCTCTTTTGTATTGATTTTGGAAAAAAATGGTAGCTTCTTTTGCTATATCTTCCTGAGAGAAGAGAAAATTTCCCCCACCGTCCCGAATTCTCCAGATAGAGTTCATCTTCCTTCTGGCATTTGCGAAGGAGTGAAAGAAACTAGTATTTCGGTCACCCTCTTTGAGCCAAAGCGCTCTGCTTTTTAATCGCCAAGTTAACTCCTCCTTGAGCAACAGATCTTTCTTCCTCATGATCAGCATCCTGATTTTGTTCTTTTTTTCGAAAGACATGGAGCACCAGGAGGAAGATGAGATAAGAGATTCCAGTTCAGACTGGATGGAAGAGAGTTCGCGATTGTCCTTTTTTGTTTTCTGAATCTGCCATTCCTTTGCGAAAATTCTCAAAGCTTGAATTTTTTCCCGGAAAGTGGTAAACAAAGCCATATTTGATTCCTGCAAGGCCGTCCACTTGCTGGAGATGGATTTAATAAAGGAGGGGTTGTTCAGAAAAGCTCTATTAAATTTGAAGGAATATCCCTTCTTGATGGCCGAGTCCCTCCATTCTAGAAGAATTGGCCTGTGATCCGAGGAGAATTCATTTGCAATGAAAGAGATGGGCATACCCCATTTATCGATGATGCTTGCATTGATGATAAAACGGTCGATTCTTTTGGCTATATAGGCCTGACCAAACCTGCCATTGTCCCATGTCGGGGACATCTGTTCCGGAACAACGTCCACAAGGTTCCTTCTGATAAATTCTGTTCTTAGCCAGTCGCCCATTTTATCATTTTTCCTGCAAGTTCCCCAACATTCGTCAGCGCTCAAGGTCACATTTAAATCTCCCGCAATAATCAATGATTCCAAGTCTAGAATTTCCGTAGCAAGAAGCTTTTCCCAAAAGGGAAGCCTATTTTTGCACGGACCATAAATGTTCAAAAGATTTATCTTAAAAGCATTTCCTCTGTAGGATGCTGAGATAAGAATCCCCGCACAACATTTAAAAGCAATTGCTTTTACCCATACAGGATCCCACATAACTGCTAATCCCCCAGACAGTCCATTCGCCCCGATTGCAACCATAAACCAAGACGGGAACATCCTTCTGAAATATGCAATCGCGTCCTTGCTTGAGTGCATTGTTTCCTGTACAAAAATTATTTTTGGCCTTGCTGATCTGAAAAAATGTTTTAGAGCAATGAATTTTGGGCCAGCTCCCAAACCCCGAATGTTCATTGAAATGAGAAAAGTCATTTTGAGGATTCGCCGACCATACTTGCTCTAAGAGGTCGAGGTGGATCCGATTCCATAACCGGGACTTCAACTAGGGCCAAATTGGCGATGCCAAGATCAGAGGCAATTGTTCGACCTCTGAAATGTCTTGAGCTTCCTTTTCCTTTTTTTCTTACCGTTATGTTCTTGGCAGAGTTGGGACTTATGGATGGAAAGAAAGGTTTATGGATAGTGAGCGGCTCTAGATCAATAGAGTTTCTATGCAGGAAAAGATCGAGGTCACTGTCCATATAATTTTTTGGGGACTCAGAGGGAGAATTTAAAGGAGTGGGAGAGGGGGATTGTTCCTTTCCTTTCAAGAGGGGGCCAGGGCTGCGAGGCTGGTGGAGGTCCGGGGATGGGGATGACGATGGAATGTGGATGGTGTGGGAGCCCACCGCAAAGGCTTCCAGACTCATTGCTGGAGGAGATGGAACCGCGTTTTCTTCATGGGGCTCGAGGATAGGAGAGCCAAAACCTGGATCCGAAATGGGGGGGGGGGGTTTATACATCCTGGAGAGCTTTTTAGGGGGATATCAGAAATATTTACATTCTCCTGCAAAGATTCCGAGACCATTCTTCTCTTGTCAGAAAAATAAAGGCTTTCTAGACCTTTGGAAGTTGCGGAAGCAACAGTTTTTGATTAAGTGTCCCGTTTTATGGCATCTGGAACAACGAAATGGGATTCCCCAGAAATCAAGCCTCTGAAAGATTTTTATCCCATTCCAGGAGATCTCAACATATTCCGGATAGTTGCCTTTATATTGCTTCTCTATTAAGATCCAGGCAATTCTTTTATCCTGCTCCCCTCGACACCATGGATCAACATAAACAAATTTTCCGATAGAGTTTCCAATATCAGATAGAGTTTCTGAGGACCATAGTTCGAGAGGCAAATTTGGGAGCTTGACCCAAATCATGCTGTTTGTTGGTGTGTTCTTCAGGGGATCGAAACCCAAGTACCATCTCGACAGAGAGAGGAAACTTCTACCACAGACCCATGGACGCTTGAGGATGGAATCCATGTCCTCAGCTTTAAGGAAATGGAAAGAGAACCATTCTTTCATGAGACGCGAAATAACCGGGACATATCCAATGATAGGGATCCATTTTTCGGCCAGCCATTTCCTCATTTCGCCATCCTCCATATACGGGAAATACCATTTCCCAATTAAAGCAAATTTTTGGAGGCTGTCAATGCGCTCAGTCAAGACATCCCCGTTAATATGAATGGCTTTGGGAGGAGGACCAGGTTTAACCGGGAGCGCCACTTTTTTATGTTTCCTCCTGGTTGCGAGATGATTCGCCGAGATATGAATACTTTTTGATAAAGAGGAGGGAGACAGTTCAGGATCTGGCCGGGAAACATTTTCATATCCGGGGACAGGGTGCTTTGGAATCATGGATGCCAACGTGTCATGCCAAGTGGAATTTGGATCGTGGGCCCGTTCGGCCTCCATGGCAGCGTTAATAAATGCCAAGGTGGTAGGCGAGTCCGGGTCGTCCATTGAAAGACCCCCCTGACAGAGAAAAGAAGCTTAGATCTCAAAACTGACAAGAAATCGATTCCACAGAAGATTGTGACTGGCATAAAATGCCTGGATGGAAGGATCTACTGACAGAGATTGGACAGAAAGGACAGAAATGGAAGCCTTTTTCCTGGAATGCTCAGAGAAAGAGGAGTGGAAAGCTATAGAAAAATATATCTTGGTCAGAAAAGGCAAGTTGACGTAAAGCTTACTAGAGACAAAGGGTAAAACTCCAAGAAACCAAGGATTCTTGAAACCTGTTCATCTGTTGTGAGAATCTGAAATTGAAAAAAGGCCCGCCGTCAAATTGACTATGAGAAAAAGAGACGTCGAGTCATGGGAAGGTGGCCAGGGAATGCAGACGCAAAGCATTAATGCAGCCAATCAATAATATCGTAGATGGATACCAGAGAAATTCAAAAATACTTAGATGGTTTTCCGAATGGAAGACTGCCAAAATCCGGGGACAGATCCGGCGATTGACCTTGGCAATCTATGCAGCAACAGTAAACCTGGAGAATGCACCACCAGCTTCCTAGCCTGATTCTAACATCAGAGCATGGGCTATAAACATAAACAATAGATTTTATCTTGTTTAAAAAATCAAGCCACATGACTCCTATCTTCGACTCTGTAGATCATGGGTTCTGTCTTGAGAGAGGATAAGCCACAATGGCATACCAGATCTAAAAAATTTCAACCGCTCATAGAAAAAACCTTCCGATATTCATAACCATAAGGATAGCCAGGAACAACGTAAAAAGGATATTTAGATATCTACAGAAAATAACCGAACAACATCAATTCCAGGATTGTAAACTTAACACTGACCAGAGATGGCCGAGAATATACCATCCTAATGCTAAGAGCAGGGAGAGAAATAAAACCTGTCATGATACCACGGCGAGCAAGAGCGACGCATCAAGGAGGATGAGGAGCTTTCCTCCAGCAGCAAAAACCGAACCAGAGACTCCAGAGAAAAGGATGAAGAAACTGACAAGATAAAAACACAGAGAAACTGCAATGGAGGAAGCTAAAAGGGAAGGAGAAATCGGGGGAAGGAAACTGAATGTTGATAGAAACGTCAAATATATAGCAGGAGATGTTGCTTGAAAAAGGACGTGTGTATTAGCAGACCATGCAGATAGCCTTCCCGGAAAGGGACACGTAGAGAGCCCAGCCTATGAGCCTATGAGGACAACCTTACCCTGAGCGAGTGGCATTTTCTGGAAAAACCAAGCGCTGATACCTGGTTGGATGCATGAACACAGACGTGCTCTGGTTGGCTACTGTAAGGGCTGGTAGTCTTCCTCTAGACGCGTGGGCACCGCTCCTACTCCTGCTCCTTCTCCAAACCATTTGACACATACCAAGCTTACATTCAATTTTCAATATATTAAAACTTTCTAAAATCTTATTATTAACTAGTTCAAAAAAAAATTGAATTTATCTTCAATACCATGGAAGTGGGAAAATCCAGAAATTATCCCAAAAATATACCATTCCACAAATATGCATAAATATTGATAAATTTTCAAATCGGTCAACTTTTCAACAATTATAAAAGTGAAGCCAATGTTATTATTATTAGTTATACTCTAGATTTTAAAATCAGCACAAGCGTGTTACACGAAAGATAAAACTACTCTTGGTCATCACCAACCGCAAAACTACTCTTGGTCATCACCAACCGCAACACGTGGCCGTTTACATCAGGCATCTAATTCTGCGGTGACCGGTCCAAGCTTGCTGAAGAGCCTTGAAAAGCACTCGGGAGCCCTTTAAAAGGAGTTCTGCCAGAGCCCAGTGTCCGGATTGTAACTATCAAATCCCGGATTCCTCCCATTCCTCCTCATACATCAGCTCAAGCCGCGATTATCTTCATTTTAGCCTGTAATTCTCATCGTAACTGGCGGATTTTGGCCCGGTCTTGCGCAAATTTAAATATGGGTTCGAGAGATGCAGACAGCGCTCAGCTTCAGGAGCTCTTTGAGCCTGAAAAGAGCGTAAAAAACCCGTTAGTTCCTCTTGGTAAGCTTTCTTTAATCAATTCGGCATTGGTTTTAATTTCCACCGGAATTTAGTATGTGATATTTCGGTATATAATTACTGCGTACCACTCATTTTATATGATGAAATAATGACAGATGTCACGTGGACATTTTGTAATTAAAAAAAAACCTAGATCAAGGCATGTAAGTAAAACCCTAGGTCAGAACATGTTCTGTTGTACGGAACATAGATTACGGGACTCGGCGGCAACCGTTATCATACTTTCCGGAATAGGTGGAAGCTGTAAAGTTAAAATTTATATTAGTAGCAGAAGATTACATCCTGTTAAAAATTGGAGGCCTAGCTTCAACTTGCCAGACGAAATATACAAGGGACAAAAGAAAAAGCTAGACGATCACTGAATTGAGATACCAAAAAGACAGATTACGGTAGATTTAGGACAGTTTATATGATTCTCCACATAGGCCCTGCCGCTTTGTC
Source organism: Pinus taeda (assembly GCA_000404065.3). Taxonomy (NCBI): domain Eukaryota; kingdom Viridiplantae; phylum Streptophyta; class Pinopsida; order Pinales; family Pinaceae; genus Pinus; species Pinus taeda. The sequence goes on from APFE030325295.1 coordinate 36,956, forward strand.
TTTTCTGTTTTCTCAACAGCTATGATCTTCACTGCTGAATTGCGATCATCGGCCCTGCCACTTTGTCTATTATGTTTTCTGCAACAGCTATGACGCTTTGTCTATTCTGTTTTCTGCAACAGCTATGATCTTCACTGCTGGAAAATTGCGATCAGTTGTGAACTGCAAAATTTAGGTGTCAAATTGGGCCTTTTTTTATTCACAGCCAATATTGGGGCCCAAATATCTAGAGGATAAAGATGAGAAAATTTGATAAAAACATACATTAAAGAATTCTAGAAAAATATCTTTGATAAAAACCTTATACATTGAACATTACAGATTTGAAGATTTTACTGGCCTTTTAAGAATTATGAAGACTTTTAAGAACAATGTTTCTGCACTTAATAAAAGATAAAAGATAAGTATGGATCTGCAAATGTAGAGGTCTAAGTCCTAGCTTAAGAAGAGATTCACACCGATTATTGTTTACTTAATTCATTATAGAGCTCAGTGCTCCAATCCACAAAACTCCAATCAGTGAGGCTAAGGCACGACTACAACTCATTGATCAGATTGTACGGTTGATCCATAAGAACACCTTTTTTTTAACAACAATATATGGCAATGGCAACCACGGATAGAACTGCTTTACAATTTAATTCGTGGTTAGTCCGGGTCAGCAAAACTTTCACCCTTCCTGAATGAGGTTTTCATACTAGAGCCTTTCTGCTGGGATTTGAACCTGGGTTGTTCTTGCAACAAGCGTTCCAACTTGCTGCTGGACTACAACCTGTTAAACAAATTAATATCCAAACTTTTTTAATTTAGTGTACAATTGGATTAGAAAAAGTCGATCTTCTAGTTGCAACAGTATCTTGATTAACATGGCTTCAAACTCGGTTGCATCCATGCCAAATGGGCCCTAGTACGTGTCTCCATTTCTGTTCTCAACAATCCCCAACCCTGCTAACTGGACTGATAAACATGCTACCTACCTGCCAAATATCTCTTTTTTTATTGCAGGATATTCCAGAATATATACCTGCTTCATGTGCAGTGAGTTTTTATGGTGCCCTCCTGGGTCTTGGATTACTGAACATCTAGATGCAAATCTTGCTGCCTAAACTTTGCCCACCCGCACAAAAGAAGGAAAACATGTAAAACTTACCCTCTGCATTGAAGGCTATTCCCTCTGCATTGAAGGCTATTTGTTGCTGCATATGGAATAGATGTTAGTGCCATGTCTGAAAACTTAAAAGAATTGGCAAGTTTGGCCCAGATTGTTTTAGTATTGACAGGTTTGACATTGTGGTCAAGTGCGTAATGTTTTGATGATAGGGTCTAGAATATTCCCACTAGTGAACTGACTTCTTATGGTTGTGAGGTTGTTTCGTTGTTCACTGCAATAGGCTAATCATTATGCCCTGCCTAGTTTGTTGTTTGAAGATACAGTTATGTGCTTAGATGTCTGTGTTCGTCATCTAACTCTGGTTCATAAACATGAAAATAAATGTAACCCATGAGGTGTAGACCAGTTGGTTTGTGGTGGGTTTTAGTTCCCACCAGGCCTTAGGTTCAAACTTGTGGGTAGGGGTTGAAGATGGGAGCCCCCTTTGGGGGAATTAAACTATCCCAAGGGCTGTCCAAGAGAAAGAAGAAGAAGAAAAAATGAAAATAAATGTGCGCTATATTTTTGACAAGATAAAGTTTAATGAAATGAAGAAGGATAACAAGGTATGTCATGTCTTAGATTGAGTTTCACTGGCAACAGTGGCGCTAGCACTATAGACTTTTTCCTTGTGGTCTATGATGCATTGTTTTGTGTTCAAATGCTTTGGTCACATCCGAGTTATATATGTCAATACAAGACTGCATTTTCTTTTGAGTACACAACTGTGAACACATTTTTATTTTTTTTTCAATTTCATCAATATTATAAAATTTAGTTGTGCTTGGAAAACATCGTATGTATAAATTTTAAATATTTGTCATTGGGTCTAGCTTGGATGGTTAGGGAGCAGAAATGTTATCCTCCCCACTTGGGTTCAAATCCCATTTGTGACATGTTTTTCTTTTCGTGAGCCAATTACTATTGAGGCTGTTAGGCTTGAGGGATATCTTAATGTTAAATTTGGCAACTAGGGCCAAACATCACTTTGGACAGCTCTTATGAGGCAGCTGATATTTTTCTTGGATTCCTCTTTCTGAGATCTGTCGGACTGATCTAAAGATCATCCCTTTCTGACATGTACAAATGAAGTTACGTATTTATTTTGATTATGGACAAATTGTCAAGGTCGGCCAGCCATCAAATTAGCCTCCTCCAGCCTTCAACCTTGCATATAAATACAAGGTGCCTCCTCCTCATTTTGGCATCACTCTCATTCATCTTTCTCTCTCTCATCTTGATTGGGTACATATTTCTGGGCTTCTCTCTCTCCACACGTGCGAAGGACGGTCTGCATTGATCAGATTTGACCAAAATTTCAGGGGACCGAAATTTCAAGAGGCTGACTTTGACTAGCGTTGATTTCAGTTTTGTGAGGGAGACTTCTGTTTGGGCAGGCTGCTGTTCTGGGCACAAAAACCAAGGCTGTTTGACTCTTGCGTTGACTGCCCTAATTCAGGTTGCTGTATTGGCTTTTGTTGACCAGATTTTGACTGGTTATTTTCAGACTGTTTTGGGTTGCATTATCTTGCTATTGGAGGCCGAGTTGACCAAGGTTGACTGAGCTGTTTGGAGGTCAATTTCAACCATGTTGACCAACATGGACTTTCTGGTTAGGGCTTTTTGTTTTTGCTGTTTTGACTGATCAATTTGAGCAAGTGAATATTGTAAATTGTACTCTCTCTCTCTGCTGAACTTTTGAAGAATTATAAGAAGAATTGATCAAGGGTTTCCCCACATTGGGGTTTGTCCCTCGCTGGTGCCATATCTTGTGTCCTCTTGTGTTGGCTTGTCTTCTACTATTATTGTTTATGTTCTATCTGCATTTTACTATCATGTTGTTGTGATTGCTATACTGGATATGATATTGGGCTAATAAAGAAAATTGAAGTAAAATTGCTCTAAGCATAGAACATACTATTGTTATCTTAAAATTAACATGTTATCAGAGCTGAGGTGAAGACAAAGCCCAAGCAAGAGTGAAGAGCAATCACTAAGAGGAGCAATCACTGATCAAGAACAAGTCTCAATGGCCTCCACATCGTACTTCAAGTATGATGATAAGCTTCATGATAAGTCTGATTATCATGCATGGAAGATGTCTCTTGATTTGACTTTAGAAGAGCAAGATGTCATGGATTATGTGTAGGGAAAGATTTTGGAACCTTCTTAAAATGCACCGGCTGCTACTAAGACAAAGTACAAGAAGGGTGAAGTCAAAGGCAAGAAGATCATCAACGATTCTATTCATAAGCACTTAGTTGCTTACAGCTCCGATTTGAATACATCGAAGGAGATATATGACAGGTTGTTTGGCACATTCAAATCTAGCAATGCAAATCAAATTATTTTCCTCTAGAACAAGTGGAACGATATAATGAAGGGAAAAGGTGAGGATATTCAATCCTACTTCATGAGGATTACCGAGATAAAAAATGATTTTCTTTCGATTGTTGAAGCTATTGTTGACAGGGAGCTCACTTTCATTGCCCGTGGAGGTCTTCCTCCTGAATGGCATGTGTTCAACACTACTATTCTCAATGATGACATAATTCCAGGTTTTGAAGAATTGCTCACTAGATCTTCTCAATAAGAAACAAGGATGATGGAATTGGAGATGCCTTCGAATAGGAATAATCTTACCGCATTTTCCGCTCCGCTCGTGCCAACAGGAAGAACAATGTAGGTTCAAAGAAGCAAAGTCAAGGAAGACCAGGATTCAAAAATGGAAGGAAGGGAAGATGCTTCGTTTGCAACAAGTTTGGTCACGATGCTAGGGAGTGTCCAAATAGAAGGGACACATCTCATGATGATGATGATCACAATCATTCCAGAGGCAACAACAACAATCAAAGAAATGGCAAGTTCAACAACAGAGGGAAAAGGAATGCTTTTGCTTCTTAACTTGGAAATGATTGAGCTTCTAAAAGAACAAGAAACTCCAGGTATGACGAGTCTAATGTTGTAAATTCTAAGCAAAAGGAATTTTATTTTATATCTACCCTCTCTACTGCCTCTCCTCCAGATACTTTGAGAAATTGGTTGATTGATAGTGGTGCCTCAAGGCACTTCACCGGGTACAAGGAAGCTCTTTCAAATCTGATAGAGAAGGATACAAATTTGGAAATTATCCTTGGAGACGATGCCACCTATCCTGTGAAGGGAGTTGGGAATGTTACCCTTGAATTGAATCAAGGTAACACCGTTCATCTTCAAGAAGTACTATATGTACCTGATCTAAAGAAGAATCTAGTGTCTATCTTAGCGATGGAAGACAAAGGATTCAAGGTGGCATTTATCGATGGAAAGGTACGTACGTGGAAAAGAAATTTCAAAGAAGCATTTACTCTTGGATTCAGGGTTCACAATTTATATCAAGTTGGAGGAAGTCCACTGGGAGCCATGTCTTGCGTCACATCTCTTCAATCCGAACTATGGCACTGGAGGTTTGCTTATCTTCACTATAAGGCTCTACTCAATGCAAGGAAGATGGTTACAGGTATGCTCGAATTCAGAATAGAGCATGAAGGTGTATTTCAGGGATGTGCTGATGGAAAACATACAAGGGGACCATTCCCCTCAAGTGATAGCAAGACCACTGACATTTTGCAATTGGTTCATTATGATCTATCTGGTATGTTGCCTGTGACATTATTAGGAGGATATTTATATTATGTTGTCTTTGTGGATGACTTCTTTCGCAAAACTTGGATATATTTCTTGACGAAGAAGGACGAAGTATTCTCATGGTTTCGTGCCTTCAAAGCCTTGATGGAAAATCAAACAGGGAAGAAGATCAATATATTGATGGCCGATAATGGAATCGAGTATGAGTCAAATGAATTCAATGACTATTGCAAGGAAGCCAGCATTAAGAGGGAGACTACTACTGCATATACTCCTAAGCAAAATGGTGTTGCGGAAAGGAAGAATCGTTTCATTATAGAAGCCACTTGTGCCATGCTTCATGATCAAGGACTTCCAAAGTTCCTATGGGGAGAAGCTACCAACACTGCTCTGTACATTCAAAATCGATGCCCTCATAAAGCATTGGACTTCAAAACTCCTGAAGAAGTTTTCACCGGTAAGAAACTTGATGTTTCTCATTTTAGAATTTTTGGTAGTCCCATATACTTTCATGTGCCAAAAGAAAAGAGAAGTAAATTGGAGGCATTTGGGAAGAAAGGAACTTTTGTGGGCTACAGTGAAACTTCTAAGGCATATAGAATCTATGTGCCTTGTCAAAGAGAAGTAGAGTTGAGTCATGATGCCACCTTCGATGAGGATGCTGCCTTAAGGAAGATTAGCAACCTTCCTATTCCAAGGAAGGACAAAGAAGCAGATGTAGGAAATCAACTAGATTTGCAGGATGAGCCGATGTCCGATGTTGAAGAACTGATGGATCTCATTGGTCCTCCTCCTCATGAGTCATCCTCCTCCAAAAGGAGACCCTCATGGCTGAGGGAAACTCTCGAAGATGCCGAGAGCAAGAAGCCTAATGGGTACCAAGGGTACTTAACTGCTATGAGCACCATTATTCAGTTTGAACCTTGCTCATTCGAAGAAGATATGAAGCAAAAAGTATGGAAGGATGCTATGAACAAAGAGTATGAGTCAATTATGAAGAATGATCCCTGAGATGTGGTCCCTAAACCCTAGGACAAATTTGTTGTCACCTCTAAATGGCTCTACAAGATCAAGCATGGTGCTGAAAAGTTCAAGGCCATATTTGTTGCACGAGGCTTCTCTCAAAAGGAAGGTGTAGATTATGTGAGATATTTGCACTCGTTGCTTGCTACACCACCATCCGTTCGATTATAGCCCTTGCTGTCTCGCAAGGATGGAATCTACACCAGGTGGATGTCAAGACTGCCTTCTTGCATGGTTCACTTAAGGAGGAAGTCTATGTGGAACAACTTGAGGGGTTTAAAGTTCAAGATTGTCAAACACATGTATGCAAGTTGAAGAAAGCCCTCTATGGGTTGAAGCAAGCACCTCGGCCTTGGTATGAGAGGATCGATAGCTATCTGATGAAGCTGGGATTTACAAGAAGTGAAGTTGATACGAACCTTTACTTTACGGTTGAGAATGATAGACCTCTCATCTTGGTACTTTATGTGGACGATCTCTTTCTAACAGGTGCAGACACTCTTATTCATCAATGTAAGAGGGAGTTGGCTTCCAAATTCGAGATGAAGGAACTAGGACTGATGCATTACTTCCTAGGGTTGGAGGTCTGGCAAAAGCCATGCGAGATTTTCCTTTTTCAAGGAAAATATATTGTGAAGATTCTTGAAAGATTTGGGATGGTGGACTGCAAGTTCGTGACTACTCCGATGGAACTTAATTTCAAGAAGTTACGCGAAAGTGCTGCTGGGCCCGATTTGGGAAATCCTTCTGAGTATTGTCAACTCGTGGGGGCCCTGATGTTCTTGGTGAACTCCCGTTCGGTCATATGTTTTGCATTGAATACATTGAGCCAATTTATGGTCGAGCCTCATCACATACATTGGATTGCTGCCAAGAATCTCTTGAGATATCTTCAAGGCACAATCACTTATGGACTGAGATACACTGTCGGGAATGTGAGGCTCCATGGTTACTCTGATGCAGAATGGGCTGGCAGTGTGGTGGATCGTAAAAGCACATCTGGATGTTGCTTCTCTCTAGGTTCTGCTTCGATATCATGGATGAGCAGGAAGCATAAGTCGGTTACCTTGAGCACCGCTGAGGTTGGATACATTGCTATTAGTTTGGTCTCCTGTGAAGTTGTTTGGTTGAGGAAGCTCTTTAGTGAGCTGTTTAGACGTGCTGGATACCACTGTGATCTTCTGTGGCAATCAGAGTGGGATTCGTCTTTTGGAGAATCCTGTGTTTCATGACCGCTCCAAGCATATTGACATCAGGTACCACTTTATCCGGGATATGGTATAACGAGGAGCAATAAGTCTCCATCATATTGGGATTGATGAACAACTCGCCGATATTCTTACGAAGCCCCTTGGGAAGGTTAAGTTCTTAACCTTCCGTGAACGACTTGGAGTCAAGGAGAGACCCTCTTATGAGGGTCCTGTATGAGATGGATAGTGAGCTCTAGGAGCTCTGGGGGGGCCTTGGGGTACTTCTTGGAGCGATGAGCAACCAAAGGGTGACTCACCCTCTCCTAGTGGTGCGCTGTGTACAGGGTGAATGGTTCACCTTCCCCTGTGATACCCCATGGTGGCATATGCATAGGCTGAGTGGTTCACCCTCCCCTATGGCATATAAGTAGGATGAATGGTTCATCTTCTCCTGCCGGCACATCCTACCCATGCAGTCTGAGACTCATGGGAAGTACCTCTCATTTGGCCAACGAGTAGGGAAATGAGGATAGGGACCATAGTACTACCGATGGATGCATCGTGTACTACCGTACTCCCTATGCTATGCTAGGATGTTGATATTGATCTAGAATTAATGGAAACAGACTTCGAGTCGATTAAAAGTGGTATGACACACTCTCTTTTATTGGAGACTGACTTTAGATCAGCGGAGAATGGTATGATACATTCTCGATCATTTCTTCTTTCTTCATGGTTTAGCAGAGCAGTGAGAGGGATGGTACAGATTGTCAGACAATTTGGCAGGTGATGTTCTCCCTAGTTGAGAGAGAGTTAAATTTGGAAACTAGGGCCAAACATCACTTTGGACCGCTCTTATGAGGCAGTTGATATTTTTCTTGGATTCCTCTTTCCGAGAGATGTAGGATTGATCTAAATATCATCCCATTCTGACATGTACAAATGAAGTTATGAATTTATTTTGATTATGGACAAATTGTCAAGGTTAGCTAGCCATCAAATTAGCCTCCTCCAGCCTTCAACGTTGCATATAAATACAAGGTGCCTTCTCCTCATTTTGACATCACTCTCATTCATCTTTCTCCCTCATTTTGATTGGGTACAGATTTATGGCTTCTCTCTCTCATCTTGATTGGGTATAGATTTCTGGGCTTCTTTCTCTCTCCACACGTGCGAAGGAAGGTCTGATTTTCTCGCTGCTGCGTTGACTAGATTTGACCGGAATTTCAAGAGGCCGAAATTTTAGGAGGTTGACTTTGACCAGTGTTGACTTCGGTTTTGTGAGGGAGACTTCTGTTTGGGTAGGCCGCTGTTTTGGGCACAAAAACCAAGGCAATTTGACTCCTGTGTTGACCAACATTGATTGCCGTAATTCAGGTTCCTTTGTTGACTTTTCGCTGACTAGATTTGACTGGTTATTTTTCGGACTGTTTTGGGCTGCATTATCTTGCTATTAGAGGCCGAGTTGGCCAAGGTTGACTGAGCTGCTGTGGAGGTCAATTTAAGCCTTGTTGACCAATGTTGATTTTCTAGTTAGGGCTTTCTGTTTTTGCTGTTTTGACTGATCAAGTTGGGCAAGTGAATATTGTAAATTGTACTCTCTCTTTGTTGAACTTTTGAAGAATTATAAAAAGAATTGATCAAGGGTTTCCCCACATTGGGGTTTGTCCTTGGTTGGTGCCATATCTTGTGTCTTGTGTTGGCTTGTCTTCTACTATTATTGTTGTTGTTCTATCTGCATTTTACTATCATGTTGCTGTGATTGCTATATTGGATATGATATTGGGCTAATAAAGAAAATCGAAGTAAGATTGCTCTAAGCATAGAACATACCATTGTTATCCTAAAATTAACACTTACCCTTGCTTATGGGCTGGAGGGTGGGATGCTTGGTTGCATGTTAACAAATTTTTAAATGTTCATAAATTAGCTATTCATGATCAAGACAACTGGAGGTTTTAATCAAATTTGTCTTTACATATTAGATAAATCATTTAAATAACACTTACATCAAGTAAACCTGGTATAGGCTATATGTGGCTTAGGCCTAGGTCATACATGAAATAACACATGATGCCTAGATCATCAAGCCAAATATCATCATACATTTGTGTTAAGCTCTATATAAGCCCCATGTTAACTCTATAACCCATTATTAAGCCCCAGATATTGAGTGCTTACATTTCTATTGTTATATTGTTACATAGGTTAGAACCTCTCATGTTCCCATTTTATTATAATTATACTCTTTGTTTCATATACATATACTAAGGAGACCTAGTCTCAAGATCATCAAATCTTGTCTTGTACATTGTATTCATTGTAAAAGGAGGCTTCCCCCCTGAAAGAGGACTATAACTATTGGTTTCTTATCATTATTAATGTGCAAGGTTCATAACAATTGTTATCAGAGCTCATGATCCTAGGGTTTTGCTGCTTCAAACAGGTCATCGTGACATTTTCTCTATAACTTTTTTCTAGGAAGTTTCAAATGGTGAAACTTGGATCATATTGAAGAGAAATTGTGGGGAACATCTGGTCCAAATTATTGATCTTGGCTTGTTATATTTTCAGAGATTTGCTTTAAGGAAGTTAAGATTCTTGAATGCTCTTGAAATCAGTTTCAAACAAGTCAATTTGACATTTTCGATATAATTTTTTTTTTGTTCCCTTTTTCTGGGAGGTTTTAGATGGTGAAACTTGGATCATATTGAGGAGAAATTTTGGGGAATATTTGGTTCAAATTTCAAATCTTGGTTTGATATAATTTCAAAGATATTCTTCAAGTAAGTTAGGGTTCTTGTCACTTGGATGCTCCTAAAATCAGTTTCAAACAGGTTAGTTTGTAATTTTCGCTATAACCTTTTTTTTTTGTGAAATATGAGACAGTGAAACTCACTTTGACCATGTTGAGGAAAAATCTTGGGGAACATCTAGTTTGAATTTCAGACTTTGGTTCTTTATAATTTTAGAGGTATACTCTATGGAAGTTAGGGTTTGTGAAGGGTCCTGAAATCGGTTTCAAACTGGTCAGCTTGGTATTTTTGCTATAACTTCTTTTTGTGACTTTCCAAATTGTGAAATCTTGGGGGATCTAAAGAGACATACAAAAGTACCTTAGATACAAATTTCAAAATTATATTTGAAGAATTGGACATGTGACACAGTATACAAGTTTGTTCATGGGAAGAGGCCAAAAAATCAACAAGTTTTGGGAAAGTTACCATAACTTTCACTTGGCACATCAAATTCTAGTCAAACCTATGGAATTGTAGAGAAGATATATTAGAGTATTATAGACCAAAGTTTCAGATTCATAAGAGCTCAAATCATAGTGATATGTTAAGAAAAAGTTTAGCCATTCAAATACTCTTCAAATTAAGGTTTTAAAGGCATGTAACTTACAAGTGACCTACCTTTTGATTAGAAGATCCATTTTTTTGGGTGACTGGAAATTGTGATAAAGAGGAATTCTATTATTTTCTCACATGGCTCCAAAGAAAGATCCAAAAGCTACTTCACCAATTAAACCTCCTAAAGGCTCATCTAGGACTTATGGAGAAAGTGAAGACTTAGAATTTAAGTTTTTCCAATTATAGAAGAAAGTCAATGAAATTGATGGTTTTATGATGAAAAAGGTGGATTTATCAGGTTCTCAAAAAAACCTTAAAAACCTTAGAAAAGAAGTGATGGATGAAATGGAAAAGAAGATGAATGAAAATAAGGAAGAAATGCAAAATGTCAAGCAAGATATACAAAAATCCACCAGGGAAGAAATAAAATAATTACAAAACATTCTATTAAAAGATCTCTTATAAGGGACGTGGAGATCCAAGGAAATCATGCATATAAGGAGAAGCATGGTGTTGAGGCTTAATCTCACATGGGGAATATGCTACCACAATTGGAGAGTACAAATATTGGATCACAAAACCATAATCATGAATTTTCAATCCAAGATCCACCTCATCGGGGCTTCAAGTCAGCACCAAGGAACTACTACATTTCGAAGATAGATATGAGGAAGTTTGATGGTAATGATCCTGTAACATGGATATTTTAGATGGAGCAATATTTTGATCTACATGAAGTGGTATCCTTACAAAACGTAAATATTGCATCCATGTTTTTAAAACAAGACTAACATGTATGGCATCGATGGCTTTGTGAAAGGAAAAGGGATTTGGTTATATCGTGATCCATTTTGTAGTGGAATTGATGGCATGTTATGGGGATATTAAGAGCAATACAATTTTCAATCAATTGGTAAGTCGTCGACAAAAAGGTCCATTTACAGAGCATATTCAACAATTCCAAAAGTTGAGTTTCATAGTAAAAAATATTTCAGAGAATGATTTGTTAGACCTATTTATGAGAACTTTAAAGGAAAACATTCAACATGAGGTGCGTCTCTTTGAACCTAATCTCTAGAAAAATGCTTTCAGTCTGGCAAGGAAAGTTGAAAGAAAAATATGGCCACTATAAAATTGGTCACTAATAATCATAGAGAGAGAATCACACTCCCTCTCCTAAATCGACAAGGTTGACTCCTCAACAAATGGATGAAAGGAGTGGATGAAAGAAGAGCAAAGGGACTATGTTTCCACTACGATAACAAGTATAGTAAGGGGCATGAATGCAATGAGAAGAAGTTATTCTACATAGACTGTGAAAATGAAGAAGATCAAGAAGTGGAAACTTCACAAGATCTAGAGTTAGAAGAGACTACTCCAACAATCTCTTGTTATGCATTGGTCAACATTGGTACTCCACAACCATTAAGATAGATGGATATATCAAAAAGAAAAAGGTAAAAATATTGATTGATTCAGGTAGTACGTGTAACTTCATCAATTACAAATTGGCAAAACTTCTTAATTGCTTTGCATATGCAACACGATAATTTCAAGTAATGATTGCAGATGGAGGTACCATAAATTGTTTTGGGAAGTGCCATAATGTTAAGCTTGTTAAATTTCCAAATACTAGCTAGATTTATTTTCTCACGACAATTAATTTTATTCCCAACAATTTTATTTATTTAGCCAAATAAATTATGAATTACCCAAAAATAAAATCGCTAGTATTTTAACCTATAGAAATATATATATGCAACAAAATTTAAATTAGAGTGATCAATCACACATTGCAAAAAAATTCACCCACAACAATTCTTTGTCATCTATTAGTTTGGAAAATCTAGATTTTCGACCAATAGAGATACAAGGAAAAATACAATAACTGGGACCTGTAACTCGCCCCCACAAGATGAATTCAGCCCAAGGAATTAGGCCACTTGGAAATTGCCCTTTGAAGGAAATCGACTTGGAGAAATTCGACCCAATCAATCTGTTGACAAATCAACCTTGCGTCCTCCCACATGCTGCTACTGCACACTAGGACATTCGACCTCCAACAACTTGACTACTCCAATAAAATCAACCTCTTTCTAGCAACACAACCTTGCAATCTCCGCAAGTTAGCCTCCTGGATTCGCCCTCAAATTCTCCCGTACTTCTCCTCCTATGCGTTTCAGTCTACTGAGCCACTCACACTAGAGATAATCGCTATCTCTTGTTGTGACTTGCTCTCTTGAGTTATTGTGTCCTCATCTCTTTGTTAGGCTCTTTTTTATAATCTTCATTGACCCCAAATCCCTAACCCTGATCTACCTTCTAGAAGATCTTGGAGATCAATGGTTGAGATTATTTCTAAGTCATTTAAATAATTAAATTATTTATCCTTAGAAAATGACTTAATAGTCCTCAATAATTAATTAATTGACTTTAATTATTGCACTTTTCCCAACTTAGACTTAGGAAAGAAGACGTAAATCACTTGCTCCACGAAGCAAGCACCTAAAAAGGCAATAATTCTTCTCCCACATGCTAAGACACCAAACCTATGCGGAAGACCTTCCAAAGCTACCACAAGCTTGAACAAAGTTGAATATGGGGGAATATTTGTTGGTTAGTTCCATGATTGCAATCCTAATGGGTTGTGTTGATGTTGTATTAGGGGTCCAATGGTTACAGTTATTGGGAACAATGGCCCATAATTTTAAAGATATTTTCATAATATTTTTCTCAGAAGGAAAGGAAATTGAGCTTAGAGGTATGTAATGGAAACCCAGTAAAGTGATAAACTTTAATAGCATAATAAAATTGCTAAAAAGGGACACTAAGGTGTACTTGCAAATTGTGTTCATTAGATGTTCAAAAATCTATAGCCTCTACTTCAGTGGATCTCTAAAGAAGTTATCAACAATCATTCTAAGGTATTTGGAGAGATGCCTAAGGGTCTTCCACTTACCCAAGATCATGACCATGCTATTCGTTTGCAACTTGGAAGTCTACCAACAAACATTAGGCCTTATAGGTATCTACATGCATAGAAGAGTGAGATTGAGCATATGGTTCAAGATATGTTAGAGGTTGGCAACGTTCAACCTAGCCAGGGCACTTTCTTTTCATCAGTGGTGATGGTTATAAAAAAGTATGGTTCATTATGTGTGTCCAGATTGCAGATAGTTCAACAAAATGACAATCAAAGGTAAGTTTTCTATTCTTGGCATTGATGAATTAATATATGAATTACATGGTTCAATTTCCTTTACTAGGTCAAATCTGAGAATCTCCCTTCAGGGTATTATCAAATTATCAAATTAGAATGAGGCAAGATGACATTATGAGTTTTTGGCTATGTCATTTGGACTTACAAATGCATCTTCAACATTTCAAAATTTGATGAATTCCATTTTTAGATCCTTCTTTAAAAAATTTGTGTTAGTATTTTTTGATGACATACTAATCTACAACAAACCTTGGGAAGAGCATGTACAACATGTTGAAAGGGTCTTAATGTTGAAAATTGTAACTAGGTTTGGTCTTCATTATCATGTAATTGTAATCATGACATTGTATATTCTTTATAAAGAAAGAAAAATGAAAGAAAGAAAAAATATATTTTATTTTAAAGTATGGGCTTCATACTCAAGTTTGAGTCAAAAGCATGTTCTTCGTACTTTTAGGTGTTCTAGGTCTTTCTAGGATAAAGAATAATATTGGTCATGTGTCATAGTCCCATTTGGACTGATTGTAATGAAGGAAAATATTTATTTTATCATGTAAAAGCCATTGATAAGCCCAAGACCAAGTCGGCCAAAGAGAAAGATCAAGTCAGCCTAAAGGAGGGCTACCTTGAAGAAAGGCTATAAAGATTGGGAGCTTGACCTCATTTGGACACTCATCTCAAGCTAGTTTGATTTGCAATAGCAGAGGTAAAGAAGAGTAGCTGGAGGACGAAGAAGAGGAGCAGAAGTAGAAGTTTGTCAAGGATTATATTTCTCTTTGTCTCGCTAGGGTTTGTGAAGCTTCTAGCTACAAGAAGCTAAAATTCTGAAGTAGTTGCAGGGGGCCGAAGTTGCAAGGTCAAAATTCTATTGCTGGGGTCGAAGTTGCAGTAACTATGTTGTAGTATCGAAGTTTTGAAGCTGTTCTAAAGCAGATCTTGTTGGGGGCTGGCTTGGATCTTGAAGGGCTAGTTGGCTTTGGTCTTTGGGTCTTGGAAGTCTCTTTGTAAAGCAGATTATAAAGAAAAAGAGAAGCATTTTTTGGGTTTTCCCCTTGGAGGATTTTTTCCCTTGCTTGGAGCCTATATCTTGTGTACTTTGTCTCTTTATGATCTTGTTTTTGGTAATTGCTTGATGAACAAAATTAAAGAAGTAATGAAAGAACATCTAACATCACAAGTAATTACCAAGATAAGGAACATAAGTTATAATCTACAAGTCTCTAGAGTTTCCAACATGGTATCATAGCTAATGCAAAAAGGAGAGACTGAAGATCACATTTTTGTTGGAACTATGGCAAGGGTTATAAGGAAGGGTTTCAAGATTCTTAAAAGTCTTGCTATCTCTATCAAAAACAACATCTCGAAGATCATCTCCAAACTTGCAAAGGAAGTAGCAGATGGAAGCTTGTTCTCTGCTTTATCTGGCACAATCAAAGACGAAAATGTATGGGTTATTGATAGTGGTGCCTCCAAACATATGCCGAGAGAATTCTGTCAACTTCAAACCCTATCTAAGGGAATCCCATCTCACTCTATCAAACTTGGAGACAACAAGTGCTATCCAGTGAAAGGCAGTGGGTCAACATCGCTGGAGCTCGAGTCAGGTGGAAACACTCACCTCAACAACATCTTATATGTTCCAAGTTTGAAGAAAATTCTACTTTCTATTTTTTGTCTAGAGGGTAAGGGTAATAGAGTTGCTTTTGTTGATGGCAAAGTTTTGGTTTGGGATAAGGGCTCTAGTATTAATGAAGCAAGGGTGATTGGGGTTCGTGAGGGAACTTTGTATAGACTCTATACACATCTAGCTCAAGCCCTAGTTCACTTAGAAGTGAGTATGTGCACCTTCATTATAAGATTTTGCCATCTATGAGTCAAATGGTCAATGTCATCCACGAAATAAAGGATGATCATGAAGGAACTTGTAAGGGATGTGCTCTAGGCAAGAATGTAAAGAAACCATTTGCAAGTAGTGAATCTAGACCTAAAGAAATTTTGGATCTCATACACTTAGATCTATGTGGACCTATGGCAGTTAAGTCTCTTGGTGGGCATCAATATGATGTAACCTTCATTGATGATTACCCAAGAAAGACTTGGCTATACCTTCTCAAGAAGAAGGATGAGGTATTCAAAAAGTTTTAGGAGTTCAAGAATGAAGTGGAGAATCTAACTGAGAGAAAGATCAAAATTCTAAGGTTAAATAATGGTGGAGAATACGCCTCCAAAGAACTAATAGCTTTCTGCAAGGAAGCATACATCAAGAGGGAGCTCATTTTTCCCTATAATCCTGAACAAAATGGTTGTGGCAGAAAGGAAGAATCGTACTAGTGAAGAATGTGTCAGAGCTGTGCTGCATGATCAGGATATTCCTCAATTCTTATGGGGTGAGGCATGTATGACGACAATTTACTTGCAAAATCAAAGTCCTCACAGGATCTTCAATAACATGACTCTGGAAGAAGCATTTACAGGAAAGAAGCTAGTGTCGAACATCTTCGTATATTTGGGTGTCCTGTTTATATTCATGTACCCAAGGATAAAAGGAAGAAGTTAGATCCTACCAGTATAAGGGGCATCTTTTTTGGGTATAGTGCTTCATTTAAAGCATACCAAATCTATATTAAGGAGGATCGTCGAATTTAGGTAAGAAAAAATGTCATCTTTGATGAAAACATAGCTTACAAGAAATCGAAGGATGTTCCAGTTAACTCTGATGAAGAAGAAGTTCCTATCTTTGAGGAAATCTCTAGGCGTAATGATTGTCAAGAACCAGGATCTACTCAAGAAGATGTTGAAGGTCCTTGTGAGCCTATATAACAAGTAATTTTTCCAGAAAATTGCAAGAGGCATGTTTGGTTGACAACTACTCTTCAAGAGGCAGAAGGACATACAACATTAGGGACATCCAGGGAAAGTAAGAGACCAAAGAGGTACTCTGGATATGCTGCATACATTACAAGGTTGATTGAGGCAGAACCTTCCTAGAAGGAATGTAATATAGGAAGAATACCGAACAATAATGAAGAACGATGTATGGGAGATTGTCCCTAGGCCAAGTGACAAATTGATAGTCACTTCAAAATGGATTTATAATATAAAGCACGCTGCAGATGGGAGCATAGACAAATACAAAGCAAGGTTTGTAGCAAAGGTCTTTCTCACAAAAAGAAGGGATTGATTATGAGGAAACCTTTGCTCCCATAGCTAGGTATACAACAATAAGATCGCTTGTTTCGTTGGCTACTTCTATGGGTTGGAACATTCATTAAATGGATGTCAAGACATCTTTCTTGAATGGGACCATTGGTGAGGAGGTCTACATTGAGTAGCCTCAAGGATTTGAAATATATCAGAAGAAGGCTCTATATGGCTTAAAGAAAGTACCGAGAGCATGGTATGCAAAATTGGATGCATACATCTCGAGACTTGGTTTTACCAAGAGTACTGCAGATCCTAACCTATATATCAAGGTGGTTCAGGATGACCTAGTTATCATACTCTTGTATGTGGATGATCTACTAGTTACAGGTGTAGAGCATTAGATTCAGGAATGCAAGAAGCGATTAGCAGCATAATTCGATATGAAGGATCTTGGGATTATGCACTATTATTTGGGACTAGAAATATGGCAGAAACCAGGGGAGATGTAACTTGGTCAAGGTAAGTATGTGATCAAGATGCTTCAAAAATATGGGATGATGGATTGCAAACCCATGATGACTCCTATGATTACAAATTTGAAAAGGTTGAGGAATTTAGAATCTAGTCCGATAGATCCGACTTGCTACAGACAATTGATGGGGTCCTTGATGTATTTGGTGAATACCAGGCTAGACATTTGTTTTGCATTAAATGTCCTCAATCAGTTTCAAATGGAGCCAAAACATGATCATTGGATTGTAGCTAAGCATATCCTAACGTACTTGTGTGGGACTATACATCACTGCCTCAGGTTTACGGGCAATGAAAACCAACTTATAGGATATATGAAGATTGGGGTGGTAGTGAGACAGACGAAAGAAACATAACAGGAGGATGTTTCAACCTTGGATATTCCATGGTTTCATGGATGAGCAAAAAACAGGATACGATTTCTTTGAGTAGTGTTGAAGCTAAATTTGTTGCTACGAGCGAGGTCTTTTGCGAAGTAGTTTGGCTCAGGAAGTTACTATCAGACTTGTTTGAAGGACCACTTAGCCCTAGATGGATACATTGTGATAATTAGAGTTGCATAAGATTGACGGAAGACCCGATGTTTCATGCAAAGACGAAACATATAAACAAGTACCACTAAATCAGAAGCTTGGTATGACATGAGGTCGTGGAGCTGCACTATCTACCTATAGTTGAACAGGTAGCTGACATATTTACTAAAGCGTTACCAAACAAGAAGCTTGAGTACTTGAGAGGCAAACTTGGCTTGGTGGATATCTCTTCCTTGGTTGAGAGGGAGTGATATCAGATAGTTCTTATCTTTATGGGTCAGGCAGTAGACTAGGACTAACAACTGTAAGTCTTAGTGAAGGCCATAAAGAAAAAATGGAGTCTGGAGGATTAGATGAGCATTTAGATTGAAAACTGCTTATGGATTGGAGAATCTAGTGAAAAAAAGTCGGTGACTGATACTCTTTGAGGATGAGGTAGGGAATCCAAGATAAGAGTAGTTGAAGAGGACCGATATTCTTTGAGGATCTAGGGTTGGGAATCTAAGATAACAATAGTCCTAAAAGGACATACCTTGTAGGAACTCTCACCTATATAAGCTCTCCTTCAGCATGACAAAATATCAAACTCTCACATGAAGTGGCATACAAGGATCCTCCAACAAAGTGGCAAACAAGGATCTCAACATCAAATCATCATCTTAGCAAAAATCAAAAGAAGGCATGGCATCATTGCATCTTATATCTCCACTTCCAGGGATGGCCTGAAAATGCACACCTTTGCTGAAGAAACAGACTGCACGACTGAAGAATTCCTGGCGAAAAATTGTGAAATCTAACTGTAAACTCGACCCCTTTCTGACTATGTCAAATTTGGGCTCCCGAGAATCTCAAAGATTCCTCAAAGATTCTCTTTTGTGGGCTGATTGAAAATCGGTTGCTCAAATGAAGAAACTGATCTCACCATCACGTTCCTTGTGAAAAACTAAGAAAAATGAGTATAAAGTTGGCTTGGTTATGAAATCGTCATTTTCAAGCCTCTAGGGAATCTTTCAGATTCCATGTAGATTCCTGCGTCAAGGTTCCACCTTCATGGTTCGACTATTCAATATTTGTCTCTGGAAAAACGATTGCTCAGATTAGAAAATCGTCTGTACCTTTAGACTCCTGGTGAAATTATGAGAAATCTGAGTATAAAGTTGGCATATTTATGACACTGTCAAAATTTGGCTCCAAGAGAATCTTGAAGATTCCTCATGATTCCTTCAGTTCATGGCTCCACCTTGATTTGCACGCCCACCCGCTTAGGGTTCCACTCTCTTGACTTGTGTGCACGGTTATGTCGCTCAACCTCCGTTGGTTCGGGCAAATGGAAAAATAGGTTTTTATATGTGTTTTGGGTGGACGTTTCAAAGTGTGGGCAATTGGCCCGTTGGTTGACATGTGCCAAATCGAGCTTGCAGTTGATGAGGGGTCGACGGTTCAAACTGGCTGCATTCCTTTTTTAATTGAAAATAATGTTTGTTTTGTTGGTTTCGGTCGTATATTTCTTTTTGGACCGCCCATTGCGGACTGGTCGGTGCGGGTCTGACTCCTGCCAGTCCACATTAACTATAATGTGTGGTGGGTTGGCGGGGTTTGACAACTTGCCAACTGTTTTGGTTTGGCAAATGAGAATTGGTCTGCTGGTTGGGTGGCCTACCACCCAAAATATTATTTTATTATTATTTTTAACATAGCCATTCAAAATCGTCGGCGAAAATTTTGGGGTTACCGGAAAAATTATGTAGGCAATAGTTTCGCCCTTCCCGGTCACCGGAAACCTATGTTACCGGATCCGGCACAGGCAGGTGGAGTATCGCCGGATCCACGGATCTGAACCGGATCCGGATACGGATACTCCAAAATACGGGTAAAATAGGTATGGTTTAAATAAAACGATGGATGAAACGGCTAGCCTTTACAAGATACGGATCCGCTGGTGGCTGCCGGAAGCGGTTAGAAAGGCGGATATGTTTTAAACTTTTAGGTTTTAGGTTTCCACTCCCCGTACATTCCTTTTCTATATATTATTGATTTCTTTTGTGGTCCCCGACTTTGTTTTCTTTGTCCGCCTTTTGTCGCCATTCTGAAGTCGGGCCCTCCTGCACACATTGATTTTAGCTTTTTGCTGCAGGCTGCATGTTTGGTGTCACAACACTGTACGTCTCTTTGGTTCATGGATTTTACCAATATTTTTTGTTCATGGTTTTTACTGATATTTTTTGGTGATGGTTTTCCAAACAACTCTGTATTTTAACGCAACGAAAATTCCGGCTGAATTTACTCTGTTGCTTGGGCAACGCATGTATATTATACAGCCTCTCTTTTAATGCGAGTTGCCAGTTCACAGTTTGACCAAATGTACGTTATGAGCAGCAGACGCTCACCATATTTTTGGTGTATATTATCTGGGGCTTTGTCTATTGACGCTATAAATTCGTTTAGATGGTAACAAAATTTTGGCGGAATTTGGTAAAATAAATTTAAAAAAAATCAGAATGTTAAGTATTTAAAGCGTTTTTTTAATAGCGTCAAGAATTTTCGTGGCATCCAAAATATTAAGTAATTTTCATTACTTTCCAAATTAATTTGTGCGTTTTTTAACTACCTTATAATATATAGGCTTGGTAGAATATATAAGTTTTGTCGTATTGTTTTGTTTTTTCTGTAAATTTTTATAATATATTAATTATATATATATATATATATATTGTACGTGACGTATCCTTGCCGTATCCGGATCTTAGATTTTCAAAAAACTAGCGGATCCGGATCCGGATCCGTATCCGAATCCGAATCCTGGTAACTTAGCCGGAAACCATCGCCATTAAGTGCCAATTGTCGACTCGTTATTGGCCGCCAAATTTAGTAAACCTCCAGATTTGGCGAGCCTCCAAATTTAGTTGGTGCTTTGTTAAAGTTAGCCTGTGGGACCAAGTTGACCAAAATTTTGATTGGGCATAACTTTCACATATGATGTCGGTTTGAGGTGCCGTTGGAAAGCTTGCGACGAGATCTTTGACCTGACCATGGTTTCATTGCAATTCAAGGACTTTGATTTTTGAGCTTTTCCAAAGCGCCTTTGACCTTTGAGCCTTTCTGGAGCCACTTAAATCAATTGGATCAAGAAAGATTTTTTTTGGGAAGGTCTTAAGGTAGATGTGCAAAAGTTTGTGGCAGATTGTGTGGTATGCCACAAAATAGTATGAGACAACAAGCAGATCAACTTCACAATGAAAGGAAATTTGAAGTGGGGGATTGGGTATTTGTGAGGCTACAGCCATATAAACAGATGTCCCTTAAGCAATAAAAGAAGGACAATAAATTAGCACGGAGTTATTATGTCCCCTACAAGGTGTTGCAGAGTATTGTAAGTATGGCTTACAAATTGGAGTTGCCTCCATCTTCACGTGTACATTCAGTCCTCCACGTTTCTTGCTTAAAAAAGATAATTGATGACAAGATCCTAGTCCAAACTATTTTGCCAGAGATTAATGAATAAGGGAAAATAATACTACAACCTGAAACAATCTTGGAAATAAGGACTAAGTAGCTAAGAAATCAAGCAATTATTGAGTACCTCATCAAATGGAAGAACCTACCAGTGGAAGAAGCGACATGGGAAGATGAGTTGTTCAAACTTCATACAAAAACACCCATAGATAGTAAAGTGTTGAGGACAATGCTTTTTTGAAGGGGAGGGGCATGTTAAACCCTATATAAGCTCCATGTTAACCTTAAAACTGCTTATTAAGCCCTAGATATTGAGTGATTACATTTCTATTGCTATGTTGTTATATAGGCTAGAACCTCTCATGGTCCCATCTTGTTATAATTGTACATTTTGTCTCCTATACATATTAAGGAGACATAGTCTTAGGATCATCAAATCTTGTCTTGTACATTTTATTTATTGTAAAAGGAGGTTGCTCCCTAGAAGAGGACTATAACTACTGGTTTCTTATCATTTTTAAGGCGCAAGGTTCATAACAATTTGATAGTCAGTGGTCTACTGTTTTCAAGGGCTTCTTGGCAACTCTAGTAGAACTTCTAGAAGATCCCACAGGCTTAGAAATATTTCCAGTCGAATCAAAGCTAGACATAGTTGGATTCAAGTTAGGAGACTCAATATCTACATTCCAACCCTTTGCAGGCCCTGATGTATACTCCTTTCTTTCAACAGATGTGGCGAAGATTAGAATGAGTGAAGAGAGATGAGGAAGTATTAATATGGAGTACTGAGTAACATGAACTGCAGGCGCAGATTGGAATCAACAGAAGATTCTGGTGCAGGAGTGGCTGTGATCCTGATTTTATGAATTGGAGAATCTATTTTTTTAGTTTTTGATTTTGATTTTTATAAATATACATTTGTATGAAAAAGAATTGAATTTAAAAAAAATCAGATTTCATCATCATTCATATTTAAATTTTGATTTCTCTGTTCAGATTTCAGATGTCATTCATCCTTAAATTTTGACATCAGTGTTCAGAGTTCAGATTGATAATTCATGTATAGGTTCATACTCGGATTCAGATTCATCATTCATGAAGTCATTCAAAATTCTCAATTAAAATGATCTAATTTAGTAAATTAATTTGAATTTTGAATGACAAACTATCAACTGTTCCCATGTAATAAAAGTTCTTAGAATTGTCAAAATCAGAATTGAGAACTCAGAAATTGCTTCACAATTCAGACTCATAGCAGCTGATTTTATATGTGAAAATGTCAATGGCAAAATTTACCAAAATTCAGTTTAGTTGGAAAGCTGCAAGAATCCAAAATGAGGAACTGGAAACATAAAAATCTAGAGAATTGAGACTAATCTGATTTATAGTCTTTACCGTTACTTCTTTTAATGGAACCACATCTAATTTCGTCTACTGATGATAAGAAGCATGGCCATTGTGGCCAGAAGAAGATGCAAAACCAATGCCAAGCTATCCACCAACAATAAAAGCAGAACTGCAGAAGAACCAAGTTAAGCCAACCTGTTCCTTAGTATCCATCTGTCATCCCCAACACAAATAGGATCATTGGAAGAATTTCCGAAAGAGAGGTTAGCCATTATAATGTTCCCCTGATTTAGGGATGCGGCAAGGATTTAAATGAATGTACACAAGATCTTTTGCCTTTGCTGATGACTGTCTATTTCTCTTGACTGAATGAATAAACCCATAAAATTTCTGGTTTCCCTCCACCACTGAAGCTCTGCAAACCTATGAAAGAACTTTAGATGCGACATACTAAAAGTACACTAGACTACATTGTGCTTGAACTAACCCTTGGGGTCAAAATATTCTAGCAAAACTCGGTTGGCTTGTCTGGTTTTATACAGGTGCATCCCCATCCCCCAAAAAACCTAAAAAACAAAGATATATATTGCACGTGGTGCTGTTTTTCTATATTCACCTTTGCAGTGATAGATACATGAGAAAAACTCGCATATTTGTTTCTTATGGTTTGGATTTATATTGATGTGCATGAATACATATGTTTTAGTCAGAATTTGAATATTTTATATATTTTTTGATCCTGAAATTAGGAATCAGAGAATATATTTTTTTTAGTTTTCAAATTTGATTTTGATTTTTTATAAATATACATTTGTATAAAAAAGAACAAAATTTTTTGAAAAAAATCATATTTCATCATCATTCATATTTAAATTTTGATTTCACTGTTCAGATGTCAGATCATCATTCATCCTTAAATTTTGACATCAGTGTTCAGAGTGCAGATTGATCATTCATGTATAGGTTCATACTCGGATTCAGAATCAACATTCATAGAATCTTACGAAATTCTCAGTTCAAATTTTCTAATTTAGTAAATTAATTTGAGTTTTGAATAACAAACTATCAACTGTTGACAGAAATTCAGAGTCTCCCATGTAATAAGAGATCTGATTGCAGATTTTTTTCTTAGAACTGTCAAAATCAGAATTGAGAACTCAGAAATTGCATCACAATTAAGACTCATAGAAGCTGATTAACATATTATATGCAAAAATGTCAATGTCAAATGATAAATGGCAAAATTTACAAAAAATGAGTTTTTTTGGAAAGCTGCAAGAATCCTTTATGAGGACTGGAAACATGAAAATCTAGAGAGTTGAGACTAATCTGATTGATAGTATTTACCATTACATCTTTCAATGGAACCACATCTAATTTGGTCTACTGATAATAAGAAGCATGGCATCAGTAGAAGCATGGCCTGGCTATCGTGGCCAGAAGAAGATGCAAAACCAATGGTAAGCTGTCCACCAACAACAAAAGCATTGAAGTTTGTAGCTATGGTTGGTCTTTATATTAAAATATTTATATCATTGTTGCATGTTCTTCGTGCTCAAAAGAAAATTTTGTTTTTCATATATTTGTCAAATGAAAAATACAAGGCATGTTCATCGTGACCTTGTCAAAAAGAAAAAGAATAAAAAATTGCATTTTTGAATTCTAGTTTTTGGCTCCATACGATGTCTAAGTTGGCCCTAGTCAAAGTGGCGCCCCTTCGGACCTTGTCAAAAAGAAAATGAATAAAAATTTGAATTTTTGAATTCTAGTTTTTGGCTCCACAAGATGTCTAAGTCGGCCCAGTCAAAGTGGCACCCCTTCGGCATGGAATAAGACTATATATTGACACTTGTTCTCCACCATTTGGCAAGCAATTTGCATCTCTTCTGTTTATAAAATTCAGATGGTCTGAGGCTGATCTGTGTGATTATAAGGATGGAATTTCTGTGATGGATCAAGGACGAAAATCCTACTTCTTTGATGATTCAAGGACGAAATATCTACCTTTGTGATGATACAAGGACAAGATGAAATTTTTGTGATGATGCAAAAAGGTTCTCTGTGATTTATCTTTGTGGATGGGACCGAGTTCTTTGTGGCATATATTTTGTGAAAAGGTCGAGTTTTTTTGTGGTACTTACTCTGTGGAAAAGGGGACGAATTTCTTTGTGATATTTTTATGGCCAAGTCTGAATTGGGGTTGCAGGGGAGTCCCCCCCAAAACCCGCGAATTTCGGGAGCGCACTCCCTTAAAAAAATCACCCTCCCTGGTTTTTTATGAGCAAACAAGGGAGCGGCCGAGGAGCGTTTGCTCCCGAAGCAAATTTTTTTAGGCGGGAGTGATCATACCAGATCGCTCCCGCTTAAAATAAATCACTCCCCGTGGGTGAAAAAGACGTGGCCGCGTGGGGATTTTTGGAGGGAGGGGAGGGGCAAAAGAAATAAAAGGCCCTCCTCCCCTCCCACAATTCACCATTTGCATATGAGAGAGTAAGGAGAGGGCTTTTGGAATTGGAGCTTGAGTTGAGGAGGAAGATTGAGAGGGTTGCTTAGGAGCTTGCAAGGGAGATTAGAGCTTGGGATTGAAGGACAAAGAGGTAGGATCTAGATTTTAATCTAGCATTTGTGTTTTTTATATATACATTGTTAAATGAAAATGTTCTCTCCTCTCTTTCAAGTTTCCCATTACTATTCCTCCATTTTATTGCAGGCAAGAAACTACAACTCCACCAAAGTTCAAAGAATGAAAACTTCAAACATCATGGCTATATGGCTTGGCATTCTCTTGATGTTGGTGACTTTTTTTGTTATTATGGTGTTGGATGTTGGAATTTCTAAGTCTAACTGTTAGAAACCCTTATGTACTTTTCTGATTTATTTCTGCCTACTTGTTCTGATTAGTTAACAAGTTATTTACCATGTAAATACTGAAAATAAATACAAGTACATGCTTAACACATTACAGATCATCAACTGAAGGAAACAAAACAAGCGCACAAGTGACACCATTATTTTTGGACCAATGACCCCGGAAAAACCTAATGCGGGAAAATTGGTGCAGCTATTCGAGGGTTTGTATTATTAAGCAATTTCAGAATACAATCTAGGTGCCAAAACCGGCTCACCCAACAGAGAATAATCCCGGCAGTAGTACCTCTCCTTTGGAGACGGATATTCCAGTTGAAATCCTGGATAAACACTCCGACAGCTCCCATCTCCAATCTACCCCACGAAAACCTCAGCGTCAGCCTCTAAGGATTGCGTTAGTGCTTTCTGGGCCAGTGTTTGCACAACGTCACCCTAGCTTGCCCTACGTCAGCGTCTGGATGCATTGCGTCAGCCCTTAGAGCCTCTGCGTCACCCCTTAGAGCCTCTGCGTCACCCACGCTGGCTCTCTGAGGCACTGTGCAGCTCTTGGCTGCCTCTGCGTGAGCCCTGGTTGGCTCTGCATGAACCTTTGGCTGGCTCTGCGTGAACCTTTGGTTGGATTTGCGTCCCTCTCTCGCGGCTTCTGCGCTGATCCTCCTGGTGCTATCTCTGCCTCTCTGCGTTTGTATTCATTGCCCCTCAGCTGCAACTCTAATCACTCCTTCGATTTTCTCAGCAAACCCTGCCTCAGAAAATCGGATTCTTGATCAACTCGGTGTGTTCTCCAAGTGACCCTTGAGCCTCCTCTTATACTTTTCTCGCTGACAATTCAACGACCGAGATTAAGTCCCTAATCAACAACTAAGATTAACTCTGGCTTGATCCATGACTTTTGGACCCTTCTAACACAGTTTTATATTAATTCACATTAATATTTTATTTTCCCAAAGTTTAGACTTAGGGACTCCATTAAAAGTATTAATTATTTTAATATCTCCCAAATTGTTTAAACTCTGCCCAAACTATTTCTGGGTATTGAAGATCTCATATGCTTTAGCCTCTCCACCAATTTTCGTGGCTAGAGCACATTTGATGCTACCCCAAATCAACTCTCCCTCTTAGCGAGGACTGTGCTCTAGTAATACTCCTCACTAAGCATCACCTTGATCATCCAGCATCAGTCCTGGTGCTGATGTTGGGCTTGTTGCCCAACATCCTCTGCACTGTTGCATCATGTACTGCTACCCATGGCCTTGCCACTGGCATTGCTGCATCTGTACAACAACCCCTCTCATCATGTTGCATCGTGCTGCCTATAGCACTGCCACTGCTAACTGCTGCACTGCAACTCAATTACTGAGAAGTAAGTAACTGAACTCCCAACTCTGACATCTCCGTCACGGTAGAGACACCCACAAAGCTAAAACTCCCTCTGTCGCTGACAAGTGCTCCCTCTCTGACCTCTGTGTTGCTACAACCATTCCATGCATCTCGCACTACTGCTTCATGCTATCCTTGGAATCCTGCACTGTAGCTCCCTCTGTCGCTCCATCCTTATCCGTCTCTATTGACATCCGCCAACACTGCTACTCCTCTTCGGGGCTCCCCTAGCCAGGTATAATTCGAGAGGTTGGGTACCTAAAGGATCCTGTCCCTTATCGCCTGTAGTCT
This sequence comes from Pinus taeda, assembly GCA_000404065.3. Taxonomy (NCBI): domain Eukaryota; kingdom Viridiplantae; phylum Streptophyta; class Pinopsida; order Pinales; family Pinaceae; genus Pinus; species Pinus taeda. The sequence continues at coordinate 64,066 of APFE030325295.1, forward strand.
GTCTGACTACAGCTCGATGTCTCCCCACTTCCTTCTCCGCCCTTGCTGGTGTAGCCTTGGTCTTGGAAGCCTCTCCTTTGCTCTTCTTCCTTGGACACTGGGTTGCATAATGATCCAGTTTCCCACAGTGGAAGCATTTGACCTTGGAGAGGTCCTTCGTCTTCTGTTTCTCTTGCTTTCCCTCAGATGCTAAGGTAGCATCCACCTCCTCCTTCTTGATTCTGACCTCCGTGCCGCTGCTTCCTGCCTTGGTCAGCCTTTTGATCTCTTCTTGGCGAAGAGCCGCTCACATTTCCTCCCAATTTGGAAGGGTTGCCTTGCCTAGTATGCTCTGGACAAACACCTAGTCTTCAGACACTGCGTTCAGGGCTGTTCTCACCATCAATTCTTGATCCAGCGTGGCCCTTATGGAAGTCAGCTGATCCCGAATCTCCTTCAATTGACTAAGGAAGGTGTCGATTTGTTCTCCGTTCTGCATCTGGTATGATCATAGCTGATTTTCTAGTAGCATCTTCCTCTGCATGGAAGTATGTTGATACAATTTCTTTAGGGCCTCCCACATCTCATTTGTCGTGTCCTTTTCGGCAATATGTGGTACTACATGGTCCTTGACCCCATCAAGGAAGATGCTCTTGGCCCTCGACATTGCCTCCTCGTACTTGTTGTTCTCAGTTGGGTCAACTGGGATCGCTATCGTCTTCGAGGCGAAGTGCTTGACACGATTCCTGTCTAGAACAGACAAGATTCTGGCCTTCCAGAGTACGAAGTTTGAGGCTCCGTATAGTCTGTCCTGGTTACCCCGTTCACTGCCATCTCGCTGCTCCTCTACTTCCCTCCTGGAAGTTCTCGGTGTGACTCCCTTTGAGCCTCGATTTCCTTCTTGGAAACCCCTCTGCCAATGGCGAGATGCGCCCACTCCGATCCTTAGTGCAACTGCACCACTGATCCGGATTTCTTGGCTAGAAATCCTCGACAACAACTCCCTCCTCCTTGGTCTTGCCCTATTAGGTACTGTTCTGACTACAGTACCCCACCAACTTCACTCTGCAGCTTACCCACAACCTCCTAAGCTCCAACAAACTGAAGGTTAGAGATTCTAGGCTCTGCGCAATCCCGACACCAGCAAAATCCACACCTCTTGGCCACAGGCGTCAATTCTTCTTGACTAAGAAAGATGACCGGGCACTGCGTAGGTCGAGTCTGCTCCCATCTGCCACTGTGCTGATCCTCTTCCTGGCTCAAACTTGATGACGCAAGCACTGCATCACCCCTTCCTCACTGCTTCTTTGCTAGGAACAACTTCTGTCACTCGGAACAACTGTGCTCTGTTGCTCTACTCGGCTGATGTCCTTAGTTCTCTCGTGATCTGCAACCACACTCCGATACCATGTTGGAATTTCTAGGTCTAATTGTTAGAAACCCTTAATGTACTTTGCTGATTTATTTCTGCCTACTTGTTCTCATTAGTTAACAAGTTATTTACCATGTAAATACTGAAAATAAAGACAAGTACATGCTCAACACATTACAGATCATCAACTAAAGGAAACAAAACAAGCACGCAAGTGACACCGTTGTTTTTGGACCAATGTCCCTGGAAAAACCCAATGTGGGAAAACTGGTGCAACTATTTGAGGGTTTGTATTATTAAGCAGTTTCAGAATACAATCTGGGTGCCAAAACTGGCTCACCTAACAAAGAATAATCTCGGCAGTAGTACCTCTCCTTCGGAGACAACTATTCTAGTTGAAACCCAGATAAACACTCCAACAACTCCTAGTTCCAATTTGCCCCACGAAAACCTTAGCGTCAGCCTTTAGGGACTGCGTCAGCCTCTGGAGGCATTGCATCAGCCCTTAGATCCTCTGCATCACCCACGTTAGCTCTCTGAGGCACTGCGCAACTTTTGGCTGTCTCTGCGTGAGCCCTGGCCGGCTCTGCGTGAACCTCTCGCTGGCTCTGTGTCCCTCTCTCCCAACTTCTGCGCTGATCCTCCCGGTATTATCTCTGCCTCTCTGCTTCTGTATTCATTGCCCCTCAACTGCAACTCTGATCACTCCTTTGATTTTCTCAACAAACCTTGCCCCAGAAAATCAGATTCTTGATCAACTCGGTGTGTTCTCCAAGTGACACTCAAGCCTCCTCTTATAATTTTCTCGTTGACAATTCAACGGCTGAGATTAAGTCCCTAATCAACGACTAAGATTAACTCTAGCTTGATCCATGACTTTTGGACCCTTCTAACACAGTTTTATATTAATTCACGTTAATATTTTATTTTCCCTAAGTTTAGACTTAGGGACTCCATTAAAAATATTAATTATTTTAATATCTCCCAAACTATTTAGAATCTGCCCAAACCATTTCTAGATATTGGAGATTTCATATGCTTTAGCCTCTCCACCAATTTTTGTGGCTAGAAGACATCCGATGTTACCCCAAATCAACATTGGAGAGTAGGAGGGTTGATGAAGAGGATGAAGAAGTGGGTAGTGGTGGATTTGAAAACCCTGGAGAGGAGGAGTATTGTAGCATAAAAACTATGGCTGAAGCAAGAAAACTGATAGCTTGAAGACTTAATATGTTAAAATACACAAGGTATTTAATAATAATAATTTATTAATATATAAAATTGCATATGATGATACAAGATGATTTGAGTGTTACAATGAGGCCCTGCTTTTATACCTCAATAGGTGACCTTTTGTGAGTAGGCATGTCTTTTAGACATGCCTTTTCACTTAACTTAATGATTTTTTAACATAACTAATATTTGATTATTTAATATTTACATTAGTTTTATTTATGTCATTTGTTATGAATTATATTCACAACATAGCCCTTTCCTTCAGAAGCTGTCCTCAAAGCTTTAATACTATCGATTTCCTTTGCTTAGTGTCTGTCGTCTGTCTCGATGTGTATAATCTGGCCATCCTCTTGTCTTATAGCTCATCACTGATCAGTAATATTTGTTTTTTTAATAATAATAATTTTTTAACAAGTCTAAATTTTTTTAATAACTCTTTTTTTTAATTTTATCTTTTAACTCAATTTTTTTTTACAACTCTAATTTTTTATTTTTTAACTCTAATTATTATTTATTTATTTTTTCTTACTCCTATTTTTTTTAACACCTTTATTTATTTTATGCTATCTATCTATATTATATATATATTTTAATACTTTTTTGTTGTATTAAATTTTCTTTGTATAATATGTTTTTGCGATGGCTACTACTATAGTGATATACCTATGCCCCAAAAATCTCTATATATATATATAAACGTAGATGTGTATATATTCGTTGGCAGTGATATGCACCACTCCACAAATCTCATAACGCTAAGGACTGAGTATCTCTCTCGATTATGCAAATTTCGACTCATTGTTGCTAGAATACCTACTTCAAAGCAGACACGAACTTTTAACTGCAAATGTTGGATGGATCTCCTGTCCTCGTTAATGCGAATATTGATTTTTTTATATATTTAATCATATGAATGATTTAATTTTTGAAATATTATTATATACTATATAT